>JACXGM010003050.1:0-43588 GCA_016801145.1 Umbra pygmaea | reverse complement strand
GGTGTGTTCCTTGTTCTTCATGATGCTCTCTGTGCTTTCAACGGACCTCTGAGACTATCACAGAGCAGGTGCATTTATATGGAGACTTGATTACACACAGGTGGATTCTATTTATCATCATTAGTCATTTAGGTCAACATTGGATCATTCAGAGATCCTCACTGAACTTCTGGAGAGAGTTTGCTGCACTGAAAATAAAGAGGCTGAATAATTTTGCTCGCCCAATTTGTCAGTTTTTTATTTGTTAAAAAAGTTTGAGATATCCAATATATTTCGTTCCACTTTGTGATTGTGTCCCACTTGTTGTTGCTTCTTCACAAAAAATTACAGTTTTATATCTTTATGTTTGAAGCCTGAAATGTGGCAAAAGGTCGAAATCTTCAAGGGGGCCGAATATTTTTGCAAGGCACTGTATATTGGGACTTCCTAACTTTCTAAAACCATGGGTTTTTAAAGCAGTAGGATAATTTACCTCCTATGATCAAGTTTACCTGTATAACAAATGTGACTGAAAATTGGCAAATGTGATTAGATCAAGTTTAAGATGCGGACCCGGTGTCTTCTGTAATTCCTACAAAGCTGGTCGAGGAGGAAGTATATGAAGTATTTTGAAACTAACCGTTTAAACCAATGGTTTTAGTAAAAGTTCAAAAGTCCATCATGTGTTTTTCAGCTGTCTCAAAGTGACGCTAATCCTGAAAGCATCTGTAAATGTCAGGGCTACTGCCAAGGATCTTACCTGCCACTGAGGAACAGGAGGACCCAACGCCCTGCAGGGATCTGGCCAGAAACAGCAGAGTGTAGCTCGATGAGAAGGCGAACACTTGACAACGACAACAACAACAATACAAATTCAGACAAAAAGACAAAACAAAAGATCAATCACGAAGAAAATGTCTTTGAAACACACCTTCAGATCTTGCCACAGGTGTATTTGTGGGAAGTACTTACTGATGGTTGATAGGAACATGATACAGAACCCGGCAAACATGGGGATTTGGTATCCTATTCTGTAAGCATATAGAGATATCCTGTCTCAAGACTTTACAGTGTAATACAATACTATATAAAACAAAACAAATACTTGGATGTCATCTATAATCATTTAGTAGCAGAGGTTCGGCTGCAACTGGTACCAAGGGTGTATAATGCACTGGACAGAATGGTAGTAATAGAACAGATATTCTAGTATTTTCTATTGTTTTTTATTTACATAGGTTTTACAGTATGTTGGCTATAAAAACAAAAACATGTTTTCAAACAGGTACCACAGTTTACCACATTTTTGCAGGCTTTTTACTTTACCTCCTGGCCAACATTTCTGTGACAAGTGAAATAAACAGTGTGCAGGTGTGGTGTGCATCTATTTTAATTAATCTATTTGGGGGAGTTAATTGATGAAAAACTTTTTTTAATTGGATATACCATAGTTATTGTGAACCACATCCATTCTGGTCCTTATTTTGACAATTTGTTGCAAATGTCTTTTTATGTTTTTTACAAAATCAAACTCTTTGCTGGCTCTCTGTTTAAACTGCCAATGCACTCTTGACGTAGAAACACCTAAAAGAAGGTGCTTCCATGTCACCAAAGGGAGGGGTCCTGTATAAAGTACACTCCCTTTGAGATGTGCAGGGTGGTACCTCCTCACAAGTTACTATAAAAGGTGGTGATGGGAGTTGAATTAAAATGTGGCTGGTGAATTTGAATAGATATTGTCAGACATGCCACAGACATGTGGTGCCTACTCCTGTAGTACAGTTGATAAACCTGTACCCATGTCACCGCTCCATTTCATCACTGACTCTGTCTCTGCCATGGAGGGACTCTGGGACAACCCCAAAATGAATATTTCAAGTTAGATTTTTTTTTCTGGCAGATTTAATATATTTTCTATGTTTAAAGGGAAAGGCCAGAATTAAAACACAGGGTGAGAGTTACTGTTTAAATTTTAAATCAGAAAATAAAAACAAATGTTATTTACTAATGTGTTCACACAGAGCTAGTACCTGGTTGCACAACTGACAAAAAATGTTTCTTGTAGCAGGCAAAAAAACAGTTGGCAGTTTGGCCCACTCTTTACTGTCATTCTCCACTAAAAGCTGTTTTCACATCTTGCATTAAGTTTCAGATTTCATCCAAATCTGGAATCTGACCAACCAACAGCAGTACATTTGAGATGGACAATGGGTTAAACATTTCAATCCATAAGAACTAGATGTTCTGATTTAATTAAGTTTGCAAACATTAAGACTCCTCATAACACAGGCCCCTGGTAACACCCCAGGAAAACAACCCTACAGCATTATTTATTTTAACATATTACAGTTTTCATGACTATAGGCCACAGTCATAATTAAGAAAACAATTAAGAATTTTTTTATACACATGTTAATTAAAAAAGGTGCTTCTACACAGGTGTGGATTTTTTATTGCATCATGCTTAGGGACCTTTATAAACAAGCTTGGCAGGCCCTGTTTTCCATTAATAGGAAAAATATAATTTGTCCAGAGCTTAAGTGACAAAGACTGTTCCATGATGGCCGTGTCAGTCTCCAAATCAATTGAAAACCCATGGGATTATGGAGAGGTGCCTAAGACATTATGCGCTAGGATCAACATTATAAATGGCGGTTCTCATGGTTTCCCAATGACTAATTAACAATTTGTTAGGGAGTGAGTGTTTCCTTTGTTTTGTCATGTATTTGTGGGTCAGGTGGTCGAAATAACTGGTTGATACCTGTAATATTATATATATACATATAATAATATAAATCAGTATTATTACTATAATGAGCATTGTTTTGTACTGTTATTTGAGGAATAATATTGCAGTTACTCATCTAAGGTAAGACGGCTGTTATTGCTTTGTCACTTTTGTAATAATTCCTTTCATATTAGAGTTATTCATTGAAATAAACCCTGTGCAACATTAAAGCAACTGCCCATCACAGATTCACAGTCTGACATCCTTTTGTCAAAATCCTGGTTCTGCATATACTGTATGCACTAATAACTTATTTACAATGATGGGAATGGCAGGAACAGCTAGAACAGCTAACAGACGGAGTCTTCTACATTTGACTCCTGGTATCATATGAACACGCATAAGACATGAAAACAATTCAGAGTTGCAGGAACATAGCTTTAGAATTGCAGTTTCCCGTGCAGCTTGGCATTGTGTAGAAATTAAGAAAATATATATTAAAGGGTTATGATATTCCCACTTTTTAAGGTTTAAATAACACTAATATTGTCACATTTATGATAATGCATTTCTGTTTAACAGTGGTTATATAAATGCAATTTTTTTGCCAAGAAGAGGGATGAGAACAGATTAAAACTTTGCAAGGAGAGGCTCTGGTACTACTCTGGTGAATGGCAGTGTACATCCAGACCTTCACCACTTAGGACAACTGTGCAACCAGACCTTTTCAAATTGGACAAATTAACCTTTGTCTAAAACACTGACCACTACTATTTATGACGATGTTAAGGCTGCCTCATTCGAACAACCCTGAACACTTTAATGGTTGAGGACATGAGAACAGGCTGTCTCTGAACAAGCGTGTAGCTAAATGAGTATGTGGAGCAGGGGAGGTAAACATATGGCCCTACTGAAAACAAATCAAAATTGCCAAAATTATAATAGACCTGAATAATAAAGTTTCTTGAAATGTTCATCTCACTTAAATCACCAAAATGAAAGCTGGACAGTCAGAGAGCATAACAGATTCATAAACGATGGCGAGAGAACTAGTGTTTTGCCTATTTTGTTGGCCAGGTGTGTATACACTTTGATATAAACTGAATGTTTTTTTACAGTCTGACAGGCTAAGTGACATAGACCAACGCATTCTCAGGGCAAGACGTGGGTAACTGTACTTAACGGAAATTTTGCCACATTACGTAGGCAGACTAATAATATGGCCAATCAAAATGTGAGTTTTTTTACATATTGAATCTCCGTTTTACCGGAACACTTCCAAGAATAGACCAATCATTTACAACTTAAAGTACTTGGGGAACATTTAGTCCAGGGGTAATATGCTAGGTTAAGGTTCTGTTAAGGTTCGGTTAAGGTTCGGTTAAGGTTCGGTTAAGGTTCGGTTAAGGTTCGGTTAAGGTAAACTGACTTTTTCAGCATACGTTTTCCTGCCTCCAGAAATGTCACATGTGGATGTATGTTTTGTATTTTTACGATTTCGTATGATTTCTTAAGTATCGCATGAGAAAAGCCTGCGTAGACACACCTTACATTGACACTATATAAATTACATTAGGACAAAAAAGTTTTTATAGAGTGGAATTCTAAAGTCATAAAAATATTTCCAAGAACTATACATAACAATAACGTCTGTTGAAATTGGTAATGAGTAAATAAGTAATAATGTATCTCAAATGCAGGCTTAAACATACAAATAACTTTGCTTTAGCCATAGAAAAAGACTAATAGTAGTCTCCACTCATTACCCATACATTTTTTACAATCAAAACACAGTACACAATACATAGACCTCCTGCTGTGGAATCGATATGAATTATTATTGTGCATTGTGTATTATTATTGTATTCATATTAAGTGTCCAAAATGATGCTATGACACTGATTGAACATAATTTCAGGGTTCTAAATGCTTATGATCACATGCCCAAAAATGTTTAAAACTATATTTTTGTATGAATGATCCATCCATTTTTTTACATCAATACATTTCTTCAGCACTACCCCTCGTGCCTTTACCAAAACAGTAGCAGGGATATGCTTTGATATCAACTGAACTGCAAACATCCTTTAATGTCAGTCCTTGTCAGTTTTAAAACATGAATGTGTACTGGAAACCTTGTTTTGTCTACCTGACATGCATGATTTGCCTTGTGTTGTCCTTTACAGAAGCAGAAGGTGTCCAGGGGGAACTAACAGAATTCTATTGTTTGCTTCAATTACAGCACAGTGTGGTGCCCTGCTGAAATGGTAACTACTAGCCTCGATACATTTGCCAATACTGAGCAGTGAACATAGCTAGAGCACACAGCTTGACTGATTCCTCTGTTTGCCCTTGAGTGCATTCCAAATGCAGATACTTCCCAGTAATTTCTATTACAACGTATTCCTTTAGAATATGTGCAAACATTTATAAAGATTTATACAAAACTATCCATAGTAATGCAAACCTAAGAACATTTTCAGAACATACACATCGATATGTATGTATATGGTTGTAAAGCACAACAAGCATGGATCCAAACTGAATGCATGCATACATTAATAAATCTAAACACAAACTACTAAACAGGAATTCAGCTATTCCTAGGAACAGACCGGATTAGATCTAACTGATGGGGCATTTGGTCTCAAAATAGCAATCGAAGTGTTATCATCATTTCCTCCCTGTCAATTGAAACAACTCTGTTACTGGTCTATCTCTCTTTTTAAACTGTTTTTATATCAGATAAAAACATATGTTATTCAATAACAATCTTTGACTACCCAAACCCAAGCTGAGACTCTGTTTAGCCTAGGGCAAACCAGAATGAACTGTGAGCTGAACAGCAGAACCAGGAGCAGGCATGTTGTCACGCACCAAACTCTGAATATAGAAACACTGCCAGAACTTGCCTGATGTCATTTCATTTTAGTGTCATTCAAAGCTACTTGTCTTCATTATGTGTCAAATTAAGTCATAACAGAACGCAATGACCACTTCATAACCATGATCATAAATGAAGGCATGTAGCCAGTGAATCATTTTTAATGATGCAAGGGCTACATAAAGACAGTTCATACAAAATCATTATTGCATGAATATACACTATATCAAGCCTCACAACACTAACTACTGTATTGTTGCCATGCAAACCAGTTCATAGGTGGCATTCATTTTAAAATAGCTCAGAAATTAGCATTACTGTAAGATTTGAAAAAGTGTAAGTAACTAAAACCACATCAGTGTGAGCATTGGTAAATGTGATGGATAGTGACTGTCATTCACCCACCTGTTCGTAAGAGGTCCAATGAAAGGGTTGGTAATGAGCTGTACGGTGGCCTTGGAGGCAAATAGTAGTCCAACTTTGACATTCTCATTAAGCAGTTGGTCGTCTGCCTTAGGGCAGTCGGGCTGTGTGGAGTTATGGGCCATTAGACCCGAGGTGGTAGGCGGGATTGCCTGCGTCTGACCTGGGGGTATTGGTGTGGAGTCCATTGGTGCCCCGCTAGTAACCATGACTGAGTTGTCATAGAGAGACACGATGGTCTGAAAAGCCCCAGAAGGGGTGTGCGGGGAGGCCGTGGTGTGATTCTTGGCTATATTGGCTGCTGCATCATCAATTGTGTACAGGTAGCTGGGGATGATGGGTACTACCAGGAAAAAGAGAAAAACAAATGTTGAAGAATGGCTACAATATAAGCAGTCGGCAATCCTGTATATTACACAGAGCGAAAATATTCATATAGATTAAAATAATCTTTCTTACGTTTTTCATTTTTTATCTTTACAATTGTACCCCGTTTTCCTCTTACTCAACTGCATTGTATACAATTCTATCTAAGGCCCTGTCTCACCTAAACGTCTACCAACCGATTCAGGAGGGTTGAAGATTGCAATAACCTTTACTCCTAGGCATCCACAACAAAACCTTCTGGTGTTTTCCAAACTGCTTTTCTAGCCAAGAAGTCACGTGTGTCACCATGTGAGGATAGTCATTGGATAAACCCAGCTAGCTTTTGCTGGTACCCAAACTGCCTGAGGGAGTCAATAGAGTGCGATGAGACCAGGAGGTCCATGCTGATGACTACCCATCCCTGGAAAATGTGCGCCACTCACAAGGCTTTTCAGGGACCTGGCAGCTAGGCTCATACCTAGACTGTGGTAGTCAGCTTAGTGCTATGAAAAACCTTAAACAATTTTTATATAGTGTATTCTAAATTTTAAAAAAAATGTTGCATAGGGGGTATATTTATTATTTTTAATGACAGAACTGTAGGAAAAATAGGCTAGAGAGACAGAGTGTGAGGAATGGGCCAGTCGACCAAACCAGGACTCTAACCCTCATCGCCAGGGGCCGTGTGAAGTCTGGAGTCGAGAGTTCACCCACTACACCAAACTCTGACACTCCAGTGTATTCTATAAAATATATCCCTGACAGATCTAGCCACGATTTGAAAGTCATCCAGAGAAGTAAACACGTGTAGGTATTAAACACACTAATTCCAGACTGAAAGGGTAGAGAACCATTCATATTATGGTATAGTATTTTTAACTTTAATTGATACTTTTGGGGCCGGTTTCGCGAGCACAGAATCATGGCATTGACCATTGCACTTCAATTTTTTTGTCAAGGACTAGGCCACTTAAACGGTCTGCAAAACCGTCCTTATTGTCTAAGGGATTTGCATCCAATTACGAATACGACAAATATACGACAAATAGCTAATCTAAAGTGATTTCTTCCTGATAAGGTCTTTCTCCTTCTTATGCTATATACTATGTCACCTGTTCAGGGGACTAGTGTCAAAGGACATGTACGGGAGACATTGCGCAATCTTGCGCAAAATCATCAATCCATAATCTATTTGATAGGTGATTCATTGATAATGGCAGTAGTTCTGATGCATGGAAGGAAATGAACTGAACCGGAAACCTTATTGAGACCTAACAATCTTTATATTATTATTTTTTTTAAATCCACCATTGTAATCATTTTGAACATTTAGTATTACCGTCTTTAATTAACACTGACATTAGCCTACTAATAAATTACCTTCCTGTATGACTTACATTACGCTTTTCTCAACGGCTAAATCGGCTGTAACCAGTAAGATGAAATCATAAGCAGACACATTAATATATGCATTTTTTCATACCCAATGACCTATAATACCATTAAATATAATAAACTAAAGTCGATTTTTTATTAATTTCTTCATTTTCCCCAAGTGTAACAAGTGAAGTACTAATTACAAGTACTAAGCCTAATTACAAAACTTCAGACAAAATTTTATTACGAGGAGCAGATATAAAAGGAATTAGACAAGGATTTATTATTTATTTGAGAAGCAACATTACTGTTATTATATTAACTTTGGCTAAGATAACAATGAATGCCTTTTCAAATTAAAGTAACAACATATGCATTTATAGGCTATCTGTCAAATATCCAATTTGTTTTATTCATTATTTAGTCGTGCAACAATTGTCCTCAGTATTTAATTTATGCTATTTCGTTTCAATGAATGAAATTGGTGACACAACAGGTTGGTTGGAGACAACAGGTTGTTTAAAACAGCAGTCCAACTTTCTAGGCACAGCACATTGAGCACAACAGGTTGGACACAACTGGAGCCTACACAGGCTAACAAGTGTTACAATAAATGTTTCAAAGTTGCACCTACCGACCACCGTTAGAAGCATATTATCCAACAACAAGGCGATGAAAACGATGACCAAGATCAACTTCCTTGATTGTCTTTCCTCTCTCATCCATGATAATAAATTAAATTCTCTAAAAGTGTCTAATCTTCCCATTTTTAGAGTCCACAAGTTCTAGAGAAAAAAACGTTCACCCTGGTGGGAAAAGAACAAACGTTATTAACAAAGTGAGTCTGTAACGTCAAACGTAGGTTATAACATAGTTTGTTTATTTTATATAAAGAAGATTGTATACATCGGTTCTTCTTCGGTCAAGTCATTAAATGCATTGATACAAAGTAGACCACACTAAAAAAAATATACGCTGTGCCTGTGCCATTAAAATAAAGTAGGAACTGGCAGCCAGCCTGAACTGGGACATCCGCTTCTACAGATGCTGACCTGAAATGTGTTTGAATTGTTGAAATCTTACCTTTGCTAAAAATATCTAAAACCCTTGCAGTGGCAATCCGTGTTGAGAAGAACGATAGATGCGGAGCGTTATAGTTACTCGACTGGTCCTTGACGTCATTCAACCTTTATCACAGACAACCAACAGCAGTGAACGAGGGATGCGCACAAACAAACATAATTGAAGACAAACTCCAATTTCAGCCAATGTGCTACTCTTTCTGCAGTTTGATTATGTGCATTATATGGAGAAAAAAAATTAACCTTCAAAGCCGACAGATATTTGTTTCTTAAATTTCTTAATAGAATGTTGACTCCAATCTCAATTATAGTCTAACTGACAATCTATCAAATTTGACACGCTTTAATCTTATCAGTCGGTTTAAAAATAGTCTTCACTCCAGTCCAGTAATCTCAGTCTGTGCGTGTCTGATTGCGTACGTGCGTAGCTTTTATGTAAATCGGACAAAAATAAACCGAGCACAAAAGCCAAGGATTCAGGTAGAAATATGTTGTGTAGTACAAAAATGCCTCCCCAACAAGTAAATCAGGAATCATATCTGCTCTATTGAAATCTGTAACATTCAAGATAGCAAATATTGCTACTGAACCTTGTCTTATAGTAAGGTAAAACTGAATCCTACCTATAGGCCTACTTTAATACTTGTTTTAATTTGTTTTTGTTGCACAACATCACTATGACCTACAGTATGACAACAAAATATAAATGTTTGATGATATGCATTAAGTTTTGCATAGCTATCAATTAAACGATTCACATTTCTTGCCAGTTGGCTAACTGAACAACACCTGCTTCTCTATCCTTTTACACTGAGATATTTCCCATCTTGGAAGCTACTGCCACAGGCGTAGCATTAAGAGAGGCAAGGCAGGCAAATGCCTGGGGCCCCCAACACTCTAGGGGGCCCCCGAGGGGAGATTAAATAGATTCCACAGCATTGACAGCAGTGTCAAAACAAAAATTTGTGAATTCCCAGATTTTCTGCCTGGGGCCCTTCAGATTATAGAATTGCCTCTTGCTACTACATATACAAATAACACTAAATACTGAAAAAGTATATCGAATATGATGGAAAAATTGCATTTAGTCTCACAAGAATTTAGTCTCACAAGAACATATTGAAGTTTCTTTGTCTTTTTACAATTGGTCTCATTTTTACTTAGCTTGGAAAGACGTGTATAATTTAAATGGGTCCAAAACGATGATCAACCATAGACCTTTGTTATTTTATTTCATTAGGAAGTGTGAAGTAGTAGCCTTCGTTAAGAATTTGTATGTCCCAATTGAATAGTGGGGATTGATTGATTGCACCTGTAACCATGGGCCTTAATAGATTGATTGATTGCACCTGTAACCATGGGCCTTAATGAAAGTTTTAATAAAATGTAAGATATTTATATTATGTGAGAGCATCTGTGACAGGAAGAAGTGAAATGCAGTTTTCCAAACACATTGTGTTTTAATGACCATTACTGTAAACACCAAAAATAAATGGAATACACAAACTTAATTACAATTGAAAATAAATGTATGCAATGCCTAGCTAATGCATGCCAGAATACTGGCAAATATAGTTGTGCTCAAAAGTTTGCATACCCCTGGAGAATTGGTAATAAATGTATTTTTAAGAAAACATAAGTGAGCAGGAAAAACTTTCTTTATTTCTCATGGGATATACACTCACCTAAAGGGTTATTAAGAACACCATACTAATACTGTGAATACAAGTAATATGAGACAAAGAATACTTTGTCACAAACCCTGACGAAGGCGGTGGCCGAAATGCATTCTCTTGTTGACTACTGCATGGAATAATTAATTAAAAATAATTGAAGGACATTTATCCCAGTTCTGAGTGCCGTTATTTGGTTGATTTATAGATTTATTCATTGAAATGAGCACCCAAAGATATTTTACATTCTTTTTTTAATTACGAGTTGAGCAGTTCTCTCACATTTCCCCACCACCATTCTTCACAGTGGGGATGGTACTCTTTTCACTATATATACCAGGAGGGGAGTGGGATGTCACACCTCACTACCCAAGTGGTCAGAGAATGGAGTATGGAGTCGTAGGTGCGAGCAAGCACACAAACACAAGCAGGTACCCTTATACAAAGGGCCTTTATTTGCCACGGTAGAAATAATAATTTGGGAGGAGAGGCTGAACAGGACCAAAGGAAAGAACTTAAAACAAAGGTTATCTCTTACCTGCTCTAAACTAACAGACACACACACAGAACCTACACCTATACTGGCACACGAGTGAGGCGCCCTATCCAAAGTACAGGTGTGGTCTGTCCAGGTCTTGCCTAGTGTGTTTAACAGGGGAGTTACCCTACGGATGGTGTAGGCCCAGGGCGTCTTGCCTAGCATTCCCCACCTGCTTCCTCTCCCCCTCTGGGAAGACAAGAGGAACAAATTATTAATTACCAATATACAATAGACAAGACTAATAATCACTGAAGACTACACCACTATCACACTAAATAGGCCTATCACTCATACCACATACCACTAATGCTATCTCACTCTCCCACCAAATCCACAAATACAAACCAAAACCAAAACGAACAGAGCAACTGCATGCTCAACCAGAGAGAGAGACTGACTAACACATAATGGCACATTATATACTGTTGGGAAGGGAATGATGGGATAGCTGTTGATTGCTGAATCCAGGTGTATGGGATAACGGAAGGGAGGAGTCAGTAATAAGTGATGGATGGGGCTCGATGAGGGAATCTGCACCACCTGTGGGGAAAACACACAAACTGAACAGAACAAACACACAGAACAGAAACACAGTACAGACACACCAGCATTAGACAAGGTAAGCCCAGCCACCTATTCTCTATACTGGGGGACGTAACACGCCCCCACCAAAAAAAAACTCAAGGATATGTTTTCACAAAACACCCACGCAAAGAAATTGCACACGCAAACACCCACTCTGTCCTCTCGTGAGTATATGGCTTGAACACAGTTTTGTGTGACAACAATCCAGCGGCAAAATGCACCCAGAGGAGACGATGCAGGTCCAGCAGCAAGAAAGGATCCATGATATCACGAGACGGGATCCAGCAATGCTCTTCCAGGCCATACCCTTCCCTTTCACAAGGTATTGGAGACCCCCCGCCCAGTGCCTCGAATCCAGCCCACCCTCGATCTCCAGCAGAGAAAGGGGTGGTCTCCCACACTGCGGCCTCATGGAGAGGGCCTGCCATGAGCAGCCAGGAGAGACAAGAAAATAGGGAGTAATTCTAAAGTTAACAGCCACACGTAACCTGTAGGTGACCTTGTTCACCCTCTTCAGAACTGTGAATGGCCCTACAAACTGTGGACCCAGCTTCTGGCAGGGCAGGCGAAGGGGCAGGTTCAGGGTCGAGAGCAAAATCTGGTCAGCAGGTGCAAAGAACAGCGTTTTCCTGTGGCAGCGGTCAGCATTGACCTTCTGACGGTGCACGGCATGCTAGAGGCAGATGTGTGGAGTGTTCCACATCACCTCCACGTGCCAGAACCAGCCATCCACCGCAGGGGCTTGGAAACCCCACACACACTGAAATGGAGTTAGGTTAGTGGAGGAGTGGTAAAGGGAGTTCAGGGCATACTACACCCAGTGAAGGACTCTTGACCACTACCCCAGCTTGTCCTGAAAGGACAACCGCAGAAACCTACCACCTCTATCCACCAGTTGGACTCAGGATGGAACCCAGGGGTCAGACTGACTGTGAGCCCTTGCCGTTCCATGAATGACTTCCAAATCCTGGAGGTGAACTGGTTACCCCAGTCAGAGACAATGTCCTTTGGGATACCATAGTGCTGGAAGACGTGTGAATAATGCCTCTACTGTCTAAAGGGCAGTAGGGACACCAGGTAGTGGTAGGAGGCCGCAGGCAACACCCAACATGGTGGTGTAACCCTGGGAGGGAAGATAGACAGATAAGTAAGACCATAGTCATTACGGAACCGGTAGAGGCATTAATATCCCTGCATGGAGGTGTCTCAGCGCTTTACTGTAAGAGCGTCAGCTAAATGTAAATGAGACTTAAGTGGGGACTGAGAAAGGACAGAATTACCCTAGTCCCCCGGCACATAAACTGTTGCAGCATAACATCTGGGGCTGAGATGGGGGTGGGGTCCTGCACAAGGAAAACCTTGGGCAAGAGCAAACAAGCATGATTCAGACCACCCACACTGCCAAGACCACACCACCAAAGGGACACCAACAGATTGCAACCACCCTGAGAGTGTAGAGTATAGTCCACACAGTGTACACCCATCCCATCAGTGTGGGGTATCATGGGGCAACATGAGCAGGCCAGTGACTTGGCCCCTGAGTGGCGTTGGAGCAAGGAAATCCCAGTCGAGTGAAGGGAGCCTACCAGGCAAGCCTGCATGGGTGGTTCATCAACAGTGCCGCTATACTCTTTTAGCCCCCTAGGCTAGACTACACTATATCATATAATTTACTGAAGAGATAAGTCTTCAGCATAGACTTATATTTTTAGACTGAGTTTGCATCTCTCACATGGGTTGAGAGATCATTCCACAAAATTGGAGCTCTATATGAGAAAGCTCTTCCTCCAGCTTTTGGTTTACACATTCTAGGAACAGTGAGGAGGCTGGCATCTTGTGAACGTAATGAACGTGAAGGTAAGTATGGCAGCACCAACTGAGACAGATAAGTAGGGAAAGTCTATGTAGTGCTTTGTAAGTTAACAGTCAAACTTTGAAATCAGCCCTTGCCTTAATGGACAGCCAGTGTAGAGAGACTAAAATTTGGGTAATGTGTTCAAATTTTGTGGTTCTAGTCAGAATTCTGGCGGCTGTGTTAAGCACCAACTTAAGTTTGCTAGGGTCTTGTCTGGGTAGCCAGAAAATAGAACAAGTAACAAAAGCATGGATAAATTTTTCTGCATCATTCCTTGACAGGTTTCGGATTTTTCTAATGTTCCGGAGATGGAAAAAATGTACTCTTGAGATTCTCTGAGTTTCACGGAACCTAAAATGAGCATGAGTTTAGAAGTAAATAATTATCTAAAACACATGCTTCCAGGGTGTGCAATTTTGGGTTTCCCATTTTCACTGAAATATACATATTTTTTGTCATCAGCATAGCAGTGAAAGCAGTGTTTCCGGATGACATCACCAAGAGGCAACATATATAGCGAGAACCTTGAGGAACACAAAAGGATACCTTTGATTTTTTGGAGGACAGACCATCCACAGAAACTAATATATTTCTGATAGGTAGGATCTGAACCATGCCAGAACATGTCCATGTAGCCCAATATAGGATTTCAATCTGTGGTCAATAGTATCAAAGACAGCACTAAGGTCCAGAAGTACAAGAATAGAAGCACAGCTCTGGTCGGATGAAACTTGGAGGTTGTTTATCACATTCACAAGTGCAGTCTCAGTACTATGACAGGGTCTAAACCCAAACTGGATTGGTTTTTTTAAATGTGGCTTCATGACAGCCAATTTGAGGGAGTTTGGAACACACCCAGAGACTACATGTAGGGAGCTTATTTCAAATGTTTAGCATGTGGGCCAAGCACTGAGAGTAAATCCTTTAGTAGTTTAGTTGGAATAGGTTCCAGTTGACAGCTGGAAGGTGATGAGGCCTTTACTATTTTAGTGAAATATTCGAGGGATAAGGATTAAGAAATTCCTTCCTAATCCAAGATCCTGACTGTTCAGTGCAATCTCAGGACATGTGAGTTTAGGAGAAATATGCTTTTTAAGGGAGGATTCTGTGATTTGTTTTCTAATGGTAATGATCTTTTCATCAAAAACTCTCATGAATTCATTATTTCCAAAATGTAGTCCTACCTCATATGTGGAATTCTGCAATTTAGTTAACTTTGCAACTGTATCAAAAAGGAATTTAGGATTATTTTTGTACTCCTCAATTAGGTTGGAGAAATAGGCTGATCGAGCAGAAGTGAGTGCAATTCAGTAAAACAGAGTATTGTCTATCCAAGCTAGTCTAGATACAGTACTTCAAACTTGGTAGAACACCATCTCCGCTCCAGTCTTCTGTTCGCTTGCTTTAGGGTTCTGGTGTTGTCTGTATACCAGGGAGCAGGTTTCTTGTTGCGGATATGTTTAGTTTTTAGCAGTGCAACTGCATCCAGGGTGTTACACAGGGTTAGGTGTAAATCTTCACAGATGTGTTAACTATGACATCATTTGTATGGTAGATTGAGTCAGGAAGGTCATCCAAGAACCATTGGGTTGTCAGAGAATTTGTATTGTGGCTCTTAAAAGTCCCCAGTTGGGTTCCAATTCAAGTAACTGATGTGACAGTAACTCTAATCAAATAGTGATCCAGAGATCCACAACTTCTATTCCATGATATAAAACAAGGTCCAACATGTGACTATGGCAGTGTCCTGACACATGTTGGACAAAACCCAGTTATTGCTCTAAAAGCCTTTTGGAGAGGGTAATTTGAGTTCTCCATATGAATGTTAAAATCACCACAAATTATAATATTATTCGCCATGACTACTAGGTCAGACAAGAATTCATGGAATTCATTAAGAAGCCCAGGTATAGTAGCTATAGAAACAGATTGATTAAGCTGCATCGATTTCATGACTAGAACCTCAAAAGAAACAAACACAGTTATTTTTTTGGGTGTAGGTTTAACACAGCTAGTGCCTCCACACCATAAGGGCTTTGACTACAGCCAGCAACTCACGATCACCAACGTCGGGGGGAATGGGAGTGTCAGCTGCACAGTCAGGGCTTTCCACCATGGTGTCCCCAAGCAAAATCGTAGGACACCTCCCAGACCCTCACACAACAACCCATCTACAGATCTAAGAGGCCAGGAAATTGAGAGGTTATAATGGAGGGAACGTTGGAGAGGAAAGAGAGGCATCCTTAATTGAAGGGCTAGGGATCTATCTATAAAACTGATAGCAGCGCCTGAATCCATAAGAGCTGACGTGAGATACTAAGGTAACTGGAATTGGAAAATGTGAATCTACAGGAGAAAAATAAGGAGAACACGACTAAACATAGGGTGGTGCGTGAGCGCCAGTGCTGTTGCCTTCTGGTCCTGAGAGAGGCAAATGTCAATAGACCATGTAATGGCCCCTCTTGCACAAAAGCAGCACCACTCCTGACATCTCCCGGGATCGCTCTCTAAATCCTGGAGTCCCGCTTAACCCAACTCCATGAGAACCGGCCCCACCGCCGATGTGGAAGGGATGAGCGGACCCCTTCTGGTACAACCTCTAGTCTATAGGAGGTTGTCTAGCCAAGGTGCGGAACTCCAGAGCAAACTCCTGTGTGGATATGGAGCCCTGACGTAGGTGGAACAGGCTTCTGATTGATGGTCGAAGACAGTGCTGAAGAGGCAGGTAAATGTCTCACAGTCATCAATAACGGGGTTGTTGTCTCTTCAGACCCCATTCGCCCACACCAGAGCCCTGCTCGATAGGCAGGGAATTAGGGCCAACACCTGTTTGCATCCCGTTGCTGACTCAGCCATGGTGTTACATTTAGCCACTGAACTAGCTCACCGGATTCACTAATCAAGGGCCTGTTCGTTAGATGATTTCAATCAGGTGTGCTAGCTCAGTGGCTACAGCTAAACTGTGGAACATTTGGTGTGCTCCAAGGAGAGAGTTGAAAACCACTGGTATAGGCCTCTGGTTTGAATAGTTAAATGACAAATAAGACAATCGATTGGTTGAATGATGTGAAATGATCTACAGCTTGGGTGAAAATGAAATCCCAGAAGGGAGTCAGTGGGAGCTGGATCCACCAAACTATCCTCTGCCAAAGAGAGACACCATGACAAACAATCTATCACAGTGCCCTTGAGCAACATACTTTGGTGTAATTTCTCCTTTAATCAGTGAATAAGATAATAATGATACATGATCAGATAAGGGTTATTTCTAGAACATTCTGTGAGGGGTCTGACAATTAATCCTTTTATAACTTAATAGTTCTTCATACATCTGTCATGTAGAGATTTGCAAAGAGAATTTTATTGGTGAAGGGTTTTCTCTAGAACCCAATATCTGTGAGGGGTTCTTCACAGAACTACCCACAAAGACGTCTACAAAAGACCCATTTAATCCTAAAATGGGTCTACTGTACCTATAACACTGCAAAGACCCTCAAAGTCTATAGATAGTTCTTCAACCTCACATTTTTAGGATGTAGCGTAGTACACTTTGCTTCTTGGTATATAACATATATGTGATTTTGATGTGCATTACTCCTTTAAAAAAAAAAAAATAAGTTTAGGCAACAATTCTGAATTTATTTACATTATTTCATAGATCCAAAGAAAATATTTCTGGGGTATAATCCGATTTTTGTAAAGATTCAAAATGATATACAAATTGACCATGTGGATCTCCCAGATTATTAATCCAATAAATAAAAATGAATTGACAAAGAGTACACATTCAAATATAAAATATAGCCGCAAGCGGCGATTTGCGGGTTCAACCCTTTTTTCTCAATAGCGACTTCAAAGAAATTTCACACAAGTTTCAACATTGTTATAAAACATATCCTATCATTTTTATGATGTATAGCTTGATTAATGTCATTCCACGTGTAGTTATTATACAGTGCCTTGCGAATGTATTCGGCCCCCTTGAACTTTTCGACCTTTTGCCACATTTCAGGCTTCAAACATAAAGATATGAAATGGATATTTCAAACTTTTTTAACAAATAAAAAACTGAAAAATTGGGTGTGCAAAATTATTCAGCCACCTTAAGTTAATACTTTGTAGCACCACCTTTTGCTACGATTACAGCTGTAAGTCGCTTGGGATATGTGTTTTGCACATCGAGAGACTGACATTTTTTTGCCCATTCCTCCTTGCAAAACAGCTCAAGCTCAGTGAGGTTGGATGGAGAGTGTTTGTTAACAGCAGTTTTCAGTTCTTTCCACAGATTCTCGATTGGATTCAGGTCTGGACTTTGACTTGGCCATTCTAACACCTGGATATGTTTATTTGTGAACCATTTCATCTTAGATTTTGCTTTATGTTTTGGATCATTGTCTTGTTTGAAGACAAATCTCCGTCCCAGTCTCAGGTCTTTTGCAGACTCCATCAGGTTTTCTTCCAGAATGGTCCTGTATTTGGCTCCATCCATATTCCAATACATTTTAGCCATCTTCCCTGTCCCTGCTGAAGAGAAGCAGGCCCAAACCATGATGCTGCCACCGCCATGTTTGACAGTGGGGATGGTGTGTTCAGGGTGATGAGCTGTGTTGCTTTTACGCCAAACATAACGTTTTGCATTGTTGCCAAAAAGTTCGATTTTGGTATCATCTGACCAGAGCACCTTCTTCCACATGTTTGTTGTGTCTCCCAGGTGGCTTGTGGCAAACATTAAATGACAATTTAATGGATATCTTTCAGAAATGGCATTTTCTTGCCACTGTTCCATAAAGGCCAGATTTGTGCAGTATACGACTGATTGTTGTTCTATGGACAGACTTGCCCACCTCAGCTGTAGATCTCTGCAGTTCATCCAGAGTGATCATGGGCCTCTTGGCTGCATCTCTGACCACTGCAAGTCTTCTCCTTGTGTGAGCTGAAAGTTTAGAGGGACGGCCGGGTCTTGGTAGATTTGCAGTGGTCTGATACTCCTTCCATTTCAATATTATCGCTTGCACATTGCTCCTTGGGATGTTTAAAGCTTGGGAAATCTTTCTGTATCCAAATCCGGCTTTAACTTCTCCACAACAGTATCTCGGACCTGCCTGGTGTGTTCCTTGTTCTTCATGATGCTCTCCGTGCTTTCAACAGACCTCTGAGACTATCATAGAGCAGGTGCATTTATACGGAGTCTTGATTACACACAGGTGGATTCTATTTATCATCATTAGTCATTTAGGTCAACATTGGATCATTTAGAGATCCTCACTGAACTTCTGGAGAGAGTTTACTGCACTAAAAGTAAAGGGGCCGAATAATTTTGCTCGCCCTATTTGTCAGTTTTTTATTTGTTAAAGAAGTTTTAAATATCCAATACATTTCGTTCCACTTCATGATTGTGTCCCACTTGTTGTTGATTCTTCACAAAAACTTACAGTTTCATATCTTCATGTTTGATGCCTGAAATGTGGCAAAAGGCTGAAAAGTTCAAGGGGGCCGAATACTTTCGCAAGGCACTGTACATTTAAAGTGCCCCCTAGTGGTCAATTTAAATGAGACTTGCTGGGCGTGGTTCAGTTACTTATTAAGACATTTGTCATGATCGGAGAATTAATATGCAATTAATAGTAACATTTGTGTATTGCCACTCACCTATCTTGTGCTTGTAGCGCCCCCTAGTGGTAAATGTATATGAAACTCTCTGTGTATATCTGGGGAACTTATCTGAACATATCCTGTGAGTTTTGTGATGATTTGCCTTACGGTTGCTGATTTGTATTCATTTATGTCCCGAGCTACACCCCTTTCAAAGTTCATTGGTCAATAACTTGAAAAGTAATTGAGATATCAACATGGTTTACATGGCACATTATTTATTATTCCCCCAAGTTTCATGTTTCTAGCTCATTCCAGCTCATGGGAATTTCAGCCAGCATGGCAGACAACAAATAATAATAATAATAATAATAAAATTAACCATTTCACACAAAAACAATAGGGTTCTACTACTTTGTGGTTGAACCCTAATTACAAAACCCAAAAATTCTGTAAGGGTACCTTTTTAACTCAAATTGGGATTGTGCTCTGGTCTTCAATACTAACAGTTTTTAGAATATGAACTTCAGAAACAGTGGTCATTTTTACATAAATTATGTTCATACACACTGTGTGTTGTCTCTGAACAATTCCATCAAATAATTTCTCTTTCAGAATGCAGTGGGTTGACCTTGGTGTAGGCTCAATTATCTCCTGAAAAACTGCACAAATAACACCAGTGTTTAATATAAACTTGCAATAATACCAAATGTTTTACATTTTTGACACTTTTGCTAATACATGTTTGCCTGCACAACAACATACCATAGCTTGTACTGTAAATCCCTGATTTATTGAACTTCAGTAAAAAAGTCTTAAGAATCTAATTTTCTTTCCATTCACAATTATGGTTAAAGAGACATGCAACAATTACTTCTTAATCCATTTAACTATCGTAAGCAAAACTCTGATGAGTT
Organism: Umbra pygmaea; assembly: GCA_016801145.1. Classification (NCBI taxonomy): domain Eukaryota; kingdom Metazoa; phylum Chordata; class Actinopteri; order Esociformes; family Umbridae; genus Umbra; species Umbra pygmaea. Next base: position 23,586 of record JACXGM010003050.1, on the reverse strand, counting down.
CACTTTGATGTGCAGCTGACTGTTGATTTGTGGCATCTAATATATTGAGTTGTGCTGTTGTTGCACATTTAACAGCCCTGTTCAGTTGCAAATGGAACCTTTAATATTTGCAGAGATTCTTTCAAGAGTTTATCAGAAGTTTAAAATCTATCAGTATTTTCAGTTCAATGTACTCGCAGCTGGTATTGATAATATTCATATAAAGCGGTCAGGTCAAATATCACAAAATGTGTTGACATAAATATTCAGAAAATGTGACCAATGGTTGGGAATACAATCTTTCCAATAACAGTTTAAGCAAGGACCTAATGATTACGGTAGGTGATAAATGCATTTGGTAAACTGACATTGTCAAATGGTAAAAAGATGGGAAAATCAATTTGATGAATGATGAAAGACTGACAGAAAAGTGTGAGAAAACACATACGGTTTCTGCTCCAAGTGCCACGTTTTCAACACTCGTAACATAGACTTTCAAAGAAATTGTCACCTCAAGTAAGTCTGGTGGCCCACATTTTGAAGTCTCTTAAGCATGAAAATAATATAGCCTTGGCTTTCATATTAAATGGTTGGGAGACATCTTGGTGTAGGAATGACTGTCCAAGCCCTGTTGCATTGGACAAGCCCTTCTACCTTTGCTAACAAAGGGGAAGATTTATTCCTCAACAATTATATTTGAACCTACCGCCAGTTAAGTTGGTTTCAAAAACTGAACACATGGGATACTATTAAGAGTGTAAAGGGTAGAATGTATGCTAAACAGTTTCACAATATGGAAAGCTAATCACCTGCAACTTAGCCATACATTGCATACACTTTCTTAGTACACAAAATTCAATATATTATGTGTACTAAGAAAGTGTATGCAATGTATGGCTAAGTTGCAGATACATTTCATACACTTTCTTAGTACACAAAATTCAATATATTATGGTTTCCACTTGTTCTTTATACTTAATTAGAATTTAGTGTACAGCATTGTTAAAATGTATTTGCCTCGTCTGATTTTCTGAAATTGAATGTTATGAGCTATTCAGCCAAAGCTTACAGTAACACGAGATATAAGGGATGCTGGGTAAACAAATAACATAAACAATACATACATAATTAATTAAATTATATAAACAAAGATATGAAACACGTAATGTTACTGTGTGGAAAAGGTATCAGAACTACATCTCACTGGGGTTTAGATTCACTGTTTTCCCGTCATTCTGACGTAGACCTGTTTGTGTCTCTGACATAATGGATGACCTACAGTTGAGCTTTGGCTCATGGACTGATAACCTGACATCTGACTCATATTTCCATAGAAATTGTTCCAGAACTGAATCATCCAGGTTCTCTCTGACAAACTTGAGATGAGTATGAATACTTTTCTGAAGGGTTGTTTTCTGCCTTTCAACGATGCCATGAATTCCATTTCAGCCCAGTATCGTTCAGATGGATAGTCATGTACACTTGCTTTAGCCGAGTCACCGGCTAATTCCTGAATGTTGTTCTATGGTTTACTGTTACTTCCTTGATTTTGAGCTGTGCTCATGGAGAGATTTTGGCAGGATGACCACATGTGGAAGGAGTCACTTCTGTCCCAATCTTTCTCCATTTGGACATTATGGCCCTGACTGTAATTTGATGTAGGCACAGAGCCTTAGAAATTGTTTGTAACCATTCCAGCATATAAGTACCAACCCATTTTTTATGGAGGTTAATTGAATACAGTAAACACTTTCACACATAAAGATTAAAATAGCTCAATATTGGTGTAAATTCTTTCACTCAAATTCTCTCTAAATACAGTAATATTACATCAAAATTATCTAAATTAAACGTGTACAACATTAAGAAAAAAGATTCACTGCAATGAAGTTAATTTTAATCTGCTTTTTTCTAATACAAATGGACAAGCTACGTTTCATAGGTTCATGGACTTATTGCAGCAACGCACTAGCAGTAGCTCAGCTGTAATAGAGATCTAGGTCTCAGACTGATTTCATCTGTATAAATAAAGGTCAAATAGAAAAAACTTTGTCAGCATGCTAAGATCTGGATTTGAACTCCTGGCTGCAATAATGCAGATACATTTTGAGGCTGTGTCTTCTTTGATAATATTTGTGGTAAGTTAGCAACCAACACTGGAGATAACTTTAGTAACATCACCATGGCTACTGCTAAACAGACCACAGAGAGGCCACCTGTCATGCATCAAAAAGAAGGGACTTGGTTGATAGTTTTGCATTTGGAACACCAAAGCTGTTTCTGCATAAAATATTCTATACATTTGTTTAGCCAGGCATTTCTGTAAAGACTCAGTCCTCTGACACAGTCATACCCAGCATGTGTATAGGTTTATATAATGCTGTGACAGCATTTGAGCCATGACACTCCAAAACAGAGTCCTTTGGCAGTATACATTAGCACTCTTTATTGTAATGGAAATTGACACAGTTGGTTGTTTAACTTCTACATGCAAGTGTTTTTGTTGAAGCAGTTTTTAATATGTTAAAGGCTTTATGTATGCATTGCTATCACAGACTTCATTGGTGGAAATGGCACCACCTTGTGTTATAATTTATTTAACAGATGCTCTTATCCAGAGTGACTCACAGTAACAGGACATCCCACTAGAACAATTCAGGGTAAAGTGCCTTGCTCAAGGACACAACAACATTTGGCATATTCTGCTGTCTCAAATTGTTTCCTTTATAAAATATAATTCATATTTAATATTTCGACACCACACACTGATGTGAACATATTTTAATGATCATCTGGAGGCAAGAGGTTATTATACACAATGTGTAATCTTTACAGTTTTAAACATACAATTTAAGTACTTGCATTTTGGAAGTTACTGTTGGCACATTCAATACACAGTCAAAGTCTTCATGTAGGTTTATAATATCTCTCAGTGAACACAAACAAACATGTTAAATTCAATATTGGTAGTACCCTACTTTTACAGTACACAGGTTTCCCAGTACACATGTATTTAGACAGTACATAATGTATTACACAATCACTTTATACCAGGTACAATAGTTACTACTGTAATTGTATTGAACCATTGGTATTACAGAATGTATGCATTGATAAAAACAATGTACACATTTGTAATAAATACAAAGATAAACAGTCCTCAGCGTATATGAATACAACACAACCGATATCTCAGAAAATCATCTGTCTCTCTGAATAAATTGTTAACATAGTATCCTTTACAATATAATATCACTGCAACCCTGATGTATTGGTTGCAAATGAGATTCGTGACTACTAAACCACAAAACTGAAAGTTCAATAACAAAGTGTTATATGACCATGGTGCAAAAACGAGAACACCCCAAGGAAGCTTTTAGGAGTGAACCTTGGTAAAATGGTTATTAACTGGAAGTCAACAACAGATGAGTCTGACCAATCATCGCACACGTTTCTGCAAGATAATTGACAAATAAGAGTGGTATTTAACCTATACAATCTCCTACTAGTCAATGCTGACAATTATGGCACCACGTGGAGGTGAAATGTCACAAGTGTTGTGAAAAAAAGTAATTGCATTACACAAAAAAGGTCAGGGATACAAGGCAATTAGTAAAGCATTTCTAATCAGTCGGAATACAGGAGCAAAAATTGTTCAGATATTAAAAAAGGATGGACTTGTGGCAAGCAGTGTGAGACGTCCAGTTTGTCCATGGAAGCTAACACCTCGAGATGAGCGTTTTGTCCTAAGAAGTGTTGAGGAAAATCGCCACGCATGTTCATCACAGTTAGCGAAAGCTGTAGAAAGCCAAACTGGGGTGACTGTTACACGTGAAACGAATGCTGCACCGGAGTGCCATGCAAGGGTTTCGTCCACAAAGGAAGCCACTACTAAAGCCCATGCACAAAAAAGCCTGTTTAGCATTTGCCTGGACCCATGTTGACAAAAGTGAAGAACATTGGGACTCCATACTTTGGTCAGATGAGATGAAGCATGAATTCACTGATGTACTGTGAAATACTGAAAGAGAAGATGCTACCATCTCTCGGCACCCTGGGTCACTGTGTACTCTTTCAACATAATGACTCAAGACATACATACAAGGCCACTGCTGCATTTCTGAGGAAGAACAGGGTGAAAGTGATTCAGTGGCCAAGTAAGTCACCTGACCTCAACCCAATAGAACACCTATGGGGAGTTCTGAAAAGGCGGGTCGAGCATCATTCTCCGTCCAGCATCCAGGCTTTGAAAGAGCTCATGCTCCAAGAATGGAGAAAGCTAGACATGGCAGTATGTTACCAACTTGTTCACTCCATGTCCAGAAGTTTCTGGTATTCACTGAGAATTAGATACAAATCTTATTTTTCAAAAGGGGTGTTCTCATTAACGCTGAGTACTGTACCAAGTTGTCCTCCTTTTAAGTAGATTAGGGGAACTAAAGGTTAAACTGGAGACAATTCAAACCATTGCACATATGTTTGAAGCTATCTAGACATGCATATCTATAACTGGACAAACAATTATATACAGAGGTGTGGTACAGCGGATAAAGGTGATGAATATTCAGAGTGCCCTGAGAGTGAGAGTGCCCTGGAATTTAAATAATATATGATTTATCATATCGGTGGGCCAATGCAGGTTCTTTCATATTGCGTATAAATCCTGTTAACGCCCCTGTATAGTATATATATATATTATTATTTTCTTTTTAACATTTTAGTCATCAGGGGCTCTATCCAGGTCAACATACAAGAGCACTTAAGGTGTACTCTTACACAACTACTTACATTTATTTTTCTTTGATTCCTTGCCAGTTAGAGTATTCAAACCAGCAACCTTTCAGACCCTGGTCACATGCTCTAATCGTTAGGCTATCTGCTTTCCAATAAATGTAAAACACAATCAGAACAGTTATGCTTAAGTTTAGAAACCATGCAAATTTTCATTCACTCATGCTTATGATTGGTCAAGGGATTAGTTATATGATGCCCTTAAACTAGATGCCAGTTCAGCAGTGCACAACATCAGCTCCATTCATACTGGTGTTGGACCTGCTACGGCAGGTCCTTAGAACTCTCCATCTTTTGATCTGCCTGGCGGGGTCCGGGAGTCTTGCACTCAGCCGCTCCCTAACGATTCATATGTCTCCACCTTCCCGCCGCTGATGCAGCGCATGCACTGGCGATAGAAGCAGACGATGCGCGACTGGCCGAGCTTGAATGCCATGGACATGATGGCCATGCCCATGATGATGAAGAAAAAAGTCAGCAAGAAATACTTGGGGTGTTTGGGGACGATGTCACCGAAGCCAATGGTGGTGAGGGTGATGAAGCAGAAGTAGTAGGCGTCAAAGGTGTCAAACTCCTCCCACAGGGGTAGAATGAGGCCTCCAAAGAGCATGTACGAAAACACCACCACCAGGATCAGGATTAACGGGACGTCCAACTTGTCCATACTTTCGCCAATGCCCGTGAAGTCCCAGATGACAAAGTCCTTGGGCATGGGAGGCATGCGGTCCAGCTCAGGGCAGGAGAGGCTCCGCAACAGAGGACCATCTCTTCTAAAGTTCTCCCGTGCAATGATGCGGTCAAAGATCTCCGTGTTTTTCTGCAGCACTATTGACTTGCGCTTCATGGACTGCTGGCTGTGGAGGACCTGACGGATATCCATGGGCTCCCGGACTGTCACCTCATGGTGGAAGGTGTAGGATGCTTCCTTGGTGGTGTCCTGCCCTCCGTCCCCTGGCTTCTCCACCTCTTGGGAGGGTGACCAGCGACCACATTTTGGCAACCTGCAAATGAGAGTGTGAAGTGTGCGATAGGCCTTGGACAGGAGCACGGCCAGAACGTCCCCCACATCTGTGATGACGAACAGCATGAGCGGGATCCCCACCATGGCATACAGGATACACGTCACCTTACCAAGCAGAGTCACTGGATAGATTTCTCCATAACCTAAGACAAGCAGATCAGCAGGGTAATTTATGTTGCTAACTGATATTTGTGTCCAATTATCTAAATATTCTATGATGTCTAACTTTAAACTAGGCTATATTATTAATTAATTCTATTACCAACAAATACAATTTAAATCATATATTTAAATAATTTATGTAAAAAAATATATAATCCCCCAAACTGTTTTCGTCAAACAGGTATTTTGGATCTATTGCTGCCATCTTGTGGTCGTGTGTATACAATGCAACTCAGGATGCTTCCACTGTAGGGTACTGAACTGCAATGTTAATCTTGTTACAGAAACTGTAGCTGTACATGACACTGTTTATGAGAGGAAGCTCAATTTTCATTTACAAAGCAGCAGTCAAGCATCCATCATAATGTTAGACTCAATATTTATTTGAAGAGCATTGCTTATCACAATGCGATTACCTTGTCAAATTCACAATAACTTGTTTAATATGTAGCCTAAAAACTGCATGCTCTTTAAAGTCATTGTGGGATAATCACATAACTTTCCAGCAATTTGAAATGAGAAAAAATGCCTTAATTTTTTATAAAATGTTTTGTAATTTTGTTTTAGGCAAAAAAAAAATATATTTTAAATAATATAATATTTAGTGGTTAAATGGGACATCTGCTATTGAAAGATAACAAAGCTGCTTCCTCACTATTTTGGCAAGTAGCTGAGGGATTTTGCTAGAGACATAATCACTATAAATGGACAGATGGTTGGACGAAAAGACTGGCTTTTCCATTATATCATGTGCATTATATTGTGTTCTGGTGAAGTACAGCAAAACTATTTTCTTCTGGCAAAACCAGTTTATGCTTATTTTGAGGTAATCACGCAATGATTCTGCGTCCACGATGACCTCATTCATTACTACACATTGCACACAAGTCACAAATTATTATGGAGACAAGATTCCCAGTTTAGCATAAAGGGATACCATCAGTTTCAGACAGTTCAATATAACATGTTTTGCCTGAGGGGGGCGTTGTTAACTACTGTATTAGATGGCTGGACTATTTGATTCCCACCAAACGGTGCTCATGTAAACTTAAAGTATGACTAATAGCCTTCCCAGTCAGTTAATCAGAGCTAAGAGGAGTGTTATTTATTAGGTTCTAGTTTACTCTCAGGTGCTGTTTTGCACAGATGGTAGACAGTGAATCACAGTTCATGTAATACTTCAATGAATATTATTTCAGCACAGTAAAAGGCACATTGTATGAATGGAAACTTGTTTTTTTCACGTGAGGTTAAAATATTTTTGTTTTTAAAATATATATTTTAGTCTCCACTTTCAACTGGTCATGTCCAATTACCCCTGATGAATTACCCATTAGCATTAGCAAGATGGTCGATGGCGTTCATATGCCTTCTCCAAGCCATTCAATTCTTATACCAATGTTTATTCAAAAAGCAAGCTTTTTGTCAATCCACCCACTGAAAGATTAATGTACATATTCACTAATTCAACCCTAACCTTAACCAGAAACAACTATATATATATAAATCGTATATAAAATCGTAATAAACTTAATGTGAAGTTCGCCCTTAGTTTTGAATCAACCAATCAAATGACTTCTGCCTCCAAGGCAGATCTGCCTGGAGAACACTTTTCAATAACTCAAAGTCCTATGAGCGGGATATTATAGCTAACATATCTTCAGCACCTACTGTATGAAATTACGAATCCAAACAAGGATAAATGTTAGGCCTAAAAATCATCCAACCAAATAATTGCAGTGCATCCATTCCTTATTGTCATCGTATTGTAAGACCACAAAATTATAAAGATCCACCAAGCTCAAATTAATTATTTCCAATATAACAATATTGCTTCCTCATTCAAAAGCACAAAACAGTACACAAACCAAACTAAAGAATGTTTATTCATTCATTCTTTGACATAAGTAAAAACAAGTACATCATTGTCAGTAAATAAGCATGGCTTTGGATAACCTGTTGTACAAATAAGCAAAACTAACAAGACTATGTATTTTTCTCAACTAGAACTTGAAAATCACCATGTCTTTGCAAAGACTGGCCTATAGAAGCTAAAAAGAAAATGATCTCCAGATTGTCTTTTTATACATCTCTTTATATGCATCACTTCAAACTGTGTAAGCACAAGGAACTGAACATTGAATTCAATTGATGCCTATGGTTAATGTAACTAATAAACTTGAAACGTGAACTACTAAATAATTAGCAATAGGCATAGAGACTTTATTTTCATAATCACTAGGTTTTTGTTGAACAGGTACATGCCTTTCAGATCCCTTTTGTGGTAACCTTGATCCCAGGCTGATTGATGCTCACAGTGCATATGAACAGGGTTTTAAAAGTATGTTTCTGGGTTTGGCCAATTTTTGGAAGTTCCTAATTAAGACCAAAATGACCAGGTAAAAGGAGTTAACTAACTAAACAATTATTCATTATGGTCACTAATTAGTGAAATCCCACACCTGGTCATTTAGGTTTTATTGAGGAACTTACCAGAACGGGTGAATCAGGTCGAGTACATTTACTTTGTACTTTTTCAACTCTGCATATCAGCCATCCTTTCACTTGCCATTGAAGGGATTTTGTCATCATTTAATTTCAGCCAATAAACACAGCGGGATATAAATAGTGGGGTACGAGACATATTGAGAAGGTTTAGTGAGAGATTGGTTTTCCAAGCAGTGGGTCCAACTCAGTTCTGGCTGTATTTGGAAGGCCACGATTGAAGCAAAGCTCCACCAGATCTTCCACAAATTTGGTCGGAGCTGTCCGGGAATAAGATGAATTTAATGTGAATTTTTCACAGCATTGATGAATTTTTGAATTTTTCACAGCATTTTGAAATTGGCATCATTAAGGAGTCGGTAGAAGTGTCCCCCTCATCATTGGACTGCGATAACTTTTGATGCAATATGGCGAAAGAAGGTCACAGATTTTCCTCTGTAAACCAATCAAACAGGAGGCCTTGTCAATCTTTAAGGTTTGGGTCATTTACTGTATTTAGGAAACCAGGATCTTTTTGGTTCAGAAAAGGGATGTTAACATATTCCAGAAACCTCTGCAATGTTGTGGACGTTATGAAAGAGGGGAATTCACTTACAAGAACTCTTATTTTGATTACGTTTTGCTGCAATACATCAAATGTGTATTTCTGATCAGATTACTCTGTCGCTTTCCATTGTGAACACCCACACTGATTGATTTACAAGGCTCTGAGCCCCTACTATTTTTGTGATTCACTAACTTCCTGCTTCCCCCTGATATTCCCACTCACACTGATTGATTTACAAGGCTCTGAGCCCCTACTATTTTTGTGATTCACTAACTTCCTGCTTCCCCCTGATATTCCCACTCATATTGATTGATTGAAAGGCCAAACTGTTAAGAGCATCATTTGACATGGACTGAAACAGGCTCCACTACTCATTTCAGGTGCTAGTATATTTAACTGCAGCACTTGCAGAATACCGTTGAGACTAATATTTTATTAGAAGTGTAACAGGTGGCATTACTCAGTTAAAGTGAGATCCTGAACTAGTCAACCACTGCTTAGTAGTAAAAATAATGAATAAAATTAAAAAATGTGGTCTGCAAATGATTTACCCATTTGGTCATAAATAATGTAGTGTTAGTGAACATGATGTGCAAAAGAAACTTGGGTTAGGTTTTAGGGAGTATTTGATTTTGTAAGCTGTATTCTTGACCTAAATGCCATGGAAAAACGTGACGAAAATCTGTATTTTTTTTCATTTCTCAGCACCTTGCATTTTGTTTAGGAAAACAGCAAATCCAAAAGGGGGAGCAAAACCATTCATATTGGTAGAACATAGTGCATGCAGTAAAGTAATAAATATATAATTTACAAAACAGAAAATTATTATATTATATTATTATAATTTTTATTTTAAATTATATTTATATACACACGATCAGCTATAATGATCACCTTTCCATTATTTTGTAGGTCCCCCTTTTGCCGCCGAAAAAACTGCAATGCACTGTGTGTTCTGACACCTTTCTATAAGAACCAGCATTAACTTCTTCAGCAATTTGAGCTACAGTAGCTCGTCTGTTGGTTTCAGATCACATGGGCCAGCTCACCATGTGTATCAATGTGCCTTAGAACTCCCATGACTCTGTCGCCGGTTCACCGCTTTTCCTTACTTGCACCACTTTTGATAGGTACTGAACACTGTGGACCGGGAACACTCCACATGAGTGGCAGTTTTGGAGATGCTCTGACCCGGTCGTCTAGCATCACGATGTGGTCAAAGTCGCTCAAATCCTTAAGCTTGCCCATTTTACCTGCTTTGTCATTTTGACCTCAAAGTTCATGTGGTCCGATCCAACAGACGAGCTACTCTAGCTGAAATTGCTGGAAACCTTAAACATCAGGGGCAGATGCCCCAGAAGACAAGGCTTAATGATGCCATGGGAGTGCAATTTATGTATGTTATACATGGTTATATAATGTTACACTAAGACAATACTAAGACAATGTGAAACAGACACGTCATAGCATCAGCAATATATTTTCCATAACAAAATGTCATACAAGCTCGTTAATGGACAGTTTGATGATTGAAATCTAGGTTGGGGAAAGAAGACTGCTAATTTGCTTCTGAGGATAGGAAGTGCATCTTAGTCTTCAAGGGGCATTCTTCAGTAATTCCAGGCCTTCTGAGTTGCCCCACAATGAACTGTGAAAGCTATCATGTAACAGACCATAGCAGCCTCGCTAATGCATTTGTATATAGCTGTTAGGGCACTCCCCGGTCCTCCCACAACAAAACAAAGCAGATAATACATTCTAGGACACATTCGATGTATTCACCTTCTGATACATGGTAAAAGTTTGGTTCAGTATTCCACAGTTCTCTAGACGTGGATCACACTGGTTTGTGGATTGTCAAATGTTTATGCTAAAGGTTGCCGGAATCAGAACAATCCTTAACAAGACCTACATACTGTAACATTCATTTGTGACAGTCTGCAAATGCAATTGATGGGAAGACCCATTAGCAATCACAACTGGCCCTAATCCTAAAGCTCTGGTTTTAAATGGCTTTGAATGATGAAAAGCCTGGGGTTGAGGCCAAGTCACTCATCTACTGTATACTTTTCACTTGAAGACTGAAACTGCTTACAGGGTATAATGCGTGTGTATTGAATAAAACATAAAAATGAAAGATATACAATTTCTCATGTCCAATTTCCCCTTCAGGCTCATCCCATCAGCAACCCCTCGCATGTGCGGGATGGTCAAATATTGGTCACGTACTTCCTCCAAACACTTGCTGCCAAGCCTTCTGGTACTTATCACACTGCTCGTTCAACACAGAACCATTCAGTTAGTCCATATAAAGGCTTACATATTTGCCGACTATACAGCCATGTTTAAATTCACAGGTGGCCAACCTGCAAACAAGGAGTCGTGTCGAGGTACATTTTTAAGTAAAACTAACATTTTTTTAAGCTACTTAAGGAAAAATACTTTATTAACTTACAAAATGGAGTTAGTTTTACTTAAATATTTTGTTGATGTAATCAGTTTTTTTGTTGTGCCACCTGGTCATTCAAACACTGTGCCACCTGGTCATTCAAACACTGTGCCACCTGGTCATTCAAACACTGTGCCACCTGGTCATTCAAACCACAGGTTTTCCCAATGGGTTCAAGGCAAGAGACTATAATTATGTTGAAAATGTCTGATTTTGGAGAGAGTAACAATGAACGCATTATAATGTGTGTTTGGAACAAAATCCTCCATGTACAGGGTGAAATTTCTAATGCCGTTGTGAGTTCTTGGAAGCAATATAGCTGTGCATTTATATTCTGTTTTCCAAGAGTGTGGCTCAGCCCTGTCTTTGATTAGATTAGTAATCGACATTTGATTGAATTGTGTTCTGTCCTGAGTCCTCTTTGCAATGGTTCTTGAAAGTACATAATACATTTCCTTCAGAATAAGTACATTTGATGATCTCTCTCTACTCTTAAAAATCATAGCTGTACTTCCATAAAATCATTTTGGTAAATAACCAAATTAAAAAGTACAAATTTCAGTTTCACTTTCAGTGACCAGATTCCAAAAGCTGTAAAACATTCATAAAGTTCTCAATACTTTAATGTTGACCTTCTTATATGTATGCCAAATATTATAGGGGTTATTCCTTACTACAGTGTAATAATCTATAAAAATGTGTAGTAAGAGATATAGATAGATATACCTTTGCCTAAAACTTTGCATACGATTGATATATATTTCAGTCGTATGCAAAGGATTAGGCACCCCTGACATTTTCCATGATTTTCATTTATAAATAACTGTGTGTTTGGATCAGCAATTTCATTTTGATCTATCAAACAACTTAAGGACACAGTAATATTTTAGTAGTGAAATTAGGTTTATTGGATGAACAGAATATGTGCAATATGCATCAAAACTTAGACAGGTGCATAGATTTGGGCTGCCCAATAGAAATATCACATCAATATTTAGTTGAGCCTCCTTTAGCAGAAATAACAGCCTCTATACATTTCCTATAGCCTGTAATGAGTGTCAGACTTCTGGATGAAGGTATTATGGACCATTCCGCCTTTAAAAACATCTCCAGTTCAGTTAGGTTTAATGGTTGCCGAGTATGGACAGCCTGCTTCAAATCACCCCACAGATTGTCAATGATATCCAGGTCTAGGGACTGGGATGGCCATTCCAGAGTATATTTTGAGCAGTATTCCTCTAAATTATTCTCAAGTATCTGCTGATATTGAGTGGAATCCATGCAACCATCAACTTTAACAAGATACCCAGTACTGGCACTGGCCACACAGCCCCACAGAATGATGGAACCTTTACCCAATTTTACTGTGGGTTGCAAGTGTTTGTCTTGAAACACTGTGTTCTTTTGCCTCGATTCATAACGCCTCGTTATGACCAAATAACTCCATCTTTGTTTCATCAGTCCACAGCTGGCTTCACAGCTGTCCAAATGTGCGTTTGCATACCTCAAGTGACTCTGTTTGTGGCGTTATTGCAGGGTTAACAATTAGTGCTTACAAATAAATATTTACACAATGAGATTTTTGATTAACAATCATCATTGATGTCTATATAATAACTAAGTAGGGTAAAGGCAAATAAAAGAAAAGCTAGAACAGTAAGTTCAGAAAATTACATAACTTTACTGTAATCCAGCCTTTAAAACAAGGAAAAGATAACACTTTTGTCATATCACGATATTACGATATCCATAATCTAAGACGATAATCAGTCTAATATCACAATATCGATATAATATCGATATATTGCCCAGCCCTAGTTGTAGGTCTTTGGAGGTGGTATGTGGGCTGTTTTTGACTGTTCTCGCCATCCTTAGCCTATGCCTCTCCAATATTTTATTTGGTCTGCCACTTCTGGCCTTAACAAAACTGTGCCAGCTCCGCCCCATCACTGGTGCCTGCGGGTCCACCCCCAGCTGGCATGCCAGCCGCTATAGCCCCGGCATGGATGCCCACTGCCAGCTGTCCTAGGTCAGTGTTGGATACCCCGCCCACTGTGCCTGTGCCAGTGGTGCCCCCCTGGGTGCCTGTTCCCCCTCCTGTTGGGGTCCTGGTCTCTTTGTGAGCCGCTCTTTGGGGTGAGAGGGTTCTATCATGGTTAGTGTCATGCATGTCATGAGACACCAGTGCCCTTCTGTCTATTGTTTTCTGTTTACTGGACTTTGTCTTTCTCACATCCCATGACCATTCCTTATGTGTAATTGTCTAATAAGTGTTTCCACCTGTTGCTCATTATTCCATCCATATCAGTATATATACATACCTGTGTTTGTTAGTCCTTTGTTAGTTACAGTTGTGCTCGAAATTATGCAAACCCCTGGAGATTTGGTAACAGATGTACCATTTTTAGAGAAAACATGGTAGAGCAGACAAAACAATTTGATTTTATTTATCATGGGATTTATATTCAACTACGTGATAACAGAATGGCTCAATCGACAACAAAAAAATAATGAAATTATCCCTGTTCAAAAGTTTTTTTTAGGAAAAAGGCGTTGGCCACCCAAAAATTTAACATGGCGGCCATCATGAAAAAAAAATAATTTTTATTCCTTACATCAATTTTTTAAATGGTGATGCTATCATCAAATTTGGTACAAATATTCTTCAAGGAACATTATCATGATGGAGTACAGGTCCTTCTCAAAAAATTTGCCTATTGTGATAAAGTTCATTATTTTCCATAATGTAATGATAAAAATGTAACTTTCATATATTTTAGATTCATTGCACACCAACGGAAATATTTCAGGTCATTTATTGTTTTAATACTGATGATTTTGGCATACAGGTCATGAAAACCCAAAATTCCTATCTCAAAGAATTAGCATATTTCATCTGACCAATAAAAGAAGTGTTTGTAATACAAAAAAAAAGAAAAAGTCAACCTTCAAATAATTATGTTCAGTTATGCACTCAATACTTGGTCGGGAATCCTTTTGCAGAAATGACTGCTTCAATGCAGCGTGGCATGGAGGCAATCAGCCTGTGGCACTGCTGAGGGGTGATGGAGGCCCAGGATGCTTCGATAGCGGCCTTAAGCTCATCCAGAGTGTTGGGTCTTGCGTCTCTCAACTTCCTCTTCACAATATCCCACAGATTCTCTATGGGGTTCAGGTCAGGAGAGTTGGCAGGCCAATTGAGCACAGTAATACCATGTTCAGTAAACCATTTACCAGTGGTTTTGGCACTGTGAGCAGGTGCCAGGGCGTGCTGAAAAATGAAATCTTCATCTCCATGAAGCTTTTCAGCAGATGGAAGCATGAAATGCTCCAAAATGTCCTGATAGCTAGCTGCATTGACCCTGCCCTTGATAAAACACAGTGGACCAGCAGCTGACATGGCACCCCAGACCATCACTGACTGTGGGTACTTGACACTGGACTTCAGGCATTTTGGCAATTCCTTCTCCCCAGTCTACCTCCAGACTCTGGCACCTCGATTTCCGAATGACATGCAAAATTTGTTGTTGTTTTGTTGTGTTGCTTCTCTGTAGCCCAGGTCAGGCGCGTCTGCCGCTGTTTCTGGTTCAAAAGTGGCTTGACCTGGGGATTGCGGCACCTGTAGCCCATTTCCTGCACACGCCTGTGCACGGTGGCTCTGGATGTTTGTACTCCAGACTCAGTCCACTGCTTCTGCAGGTCATCCAAGGTCTGGAATCGGTCCTTCTCCACAATCTTCCTCAGGGTCTGGTCACCTCTTGTCGTTGTGCAGCGTTTTTTGCCACACTTTTTCCATTCCACAGACTTCCCACTGAGGTGCCTTGATACAGCACTCTGGGAACAGCCTATTTGTTCAGAAATTTCTTTCTGTGTCTTACCCTCTTGCTTGAGGGTGTCAATGATGGCCTTCTGGACATTGTGGTTTTGAGTAATGAAACAGGCTGGGAGTTTTTAAAAGCCTCAGGAATCTTTTGCAGGTGTTTATAGAGTTAATTAGTTGATTCAGATGATTAGGTTAATAGCTCGTTTAGAGACCCTTTTCATGATATGCTAATTCTTTGAGAATTTGGGGTTTTCATGAGCTGTATGCCAAAATGATCAGTATGAAAACAATAAATGACCTGAAATATTTCAGTTGGTGTGCAATGAATCTAAAATATATGAAAGTTTAATTTTTATCATTACATTATGGAAAATAATGAACTTTATCACAATATGCTAATTTCTTGAGAAGGACCTGTATGTGCCACTGAAAATTTCAAGATGGTGACCATTTTCAAGATGACCACCATTTCTGTCAGAGCTCAATTTAATGTGTTAAGGATGGTTTTGTTTAATAGAGGGAAAGTCATTACTCAACCAGGGCACACTGGTGACTTCACTGCTGTGATACTGAACCCATTCTATCTAGTTTTACTTACAATGTAGTTCTTGACAAGTAATAATAGTATAGCTATATTTAGTGTCCCAAATGCTGTCTAACAGCCCCTCATCAATTAGCTAGTAATAGATGTAGTTAGAAACCGCTACTGTTGAGCCATCAAAGCAGAAGTTGGTGAAGGACGATTGCCAACTATTCTCCAAACTCTTTATCTCCTGTAAGAGCAGAGAATGTGACCTGAGTTCTTCCAACATGAGAATCAGCCCTACCCGCTGCACTGAGTGATGGTGGAGAACTGTATGCTTGCCAGAAATCACAGCTGGCCTCCATCCTTGAAACCTACATCACATCCGCAGAAAATGAACCAGACACTGAAGTCATCATCATAGATGGTTCAGCTTTGGTCCATACACTACCACCAAAAAGATCAAAGACATCTGAGGACTGTGCAGCACTGGCTGACAAGATTGCTCAAATGACTGTGCCAAACATAGTTGTTGTAACCAAGGGAGCCCATGTCTTGAGTGCATCTGAAACCTGTCTTGATCGTCTAGACAAATGTTTCCATGAGGAAGCGGATAGCCGCATCTTTGTACATGCCAAACATGCCACAGAGGAGGGCAGCAAATCCATAATGAGCGAAGCCAATGACACTGATATTGTTGTTATAGCATTGAGCATCTTCCCATCCCTCCAGGATCTTGGTTTCCAGCAGCTGTGGGTTGCATTTGGGCATGGTGTGAGCCTACGGTGGATTGGTGTTTATGACCTGTACCATGTTATTGGGCCAGTTAAGACCAAAGGCATTTTATTCTTTCACGCCTTTACAGGTTGTGATACTGTCTCAGCCTTTCGCATCAAAGGCAAAAAGACTGCATGGCAAACCTGGGACATTTTCCCTGAGGTGTCTCATCTTCAGAAAACTAAGTCAATACCCTCCTGTTCTGACTGATAGTAACCTGGAGATCCTTAAGATGTTTGTGGTCCTGCTGTATGATCGCTCAAGCAAGCACAGCTGTTAGTGTAGATGAGACTTGACATGTTTGCCCGAAAACAGAGGCCATATGAAGCCATTCCTCCAGCAAGAGCCGCTCTGCTTCAACACACTAAACGTGTTGCAGATCAGGCAGGCTGCATATGGGGTTAAGCAAGTGTCAGCCAGAAGCAGAGAGTCCTGCTGACTGGGGATGGAAGAAGCTTGGTGAACAATGGGGGGTCTTCTGGACAGCAAATGCATTCGGAAAATGCAAATGTTTTAGATTGGGTTTAACTTGCACAGAACTGTGCAATTGCAAATAAAAAAGAAAGTAACCTACCGGTGGGCCATGAGCAGATCTCCTGATTCTGGACCGTGATGTATATGTACACCTTCCTGGATATGTTGCCCCCAATACAACACTTGCTGACTGCCAAGCAAGGAGGCATTGGCTACCATTTTTAACAGTCTTTATTATGACTTGGCAAGGCACAACCTCTCAATCTCAGGTTGGATATTCTAACTACAAGGGATTTGAGCTGGTAAAAATATGAATAGAATTTGTTTTTTTTTTCTTCAATCCTTCCTTTTAACTCAGTCCCAACAGAGTACACTATTAAAGCAACACCCACCTTGAAAAATTAATCTTGAAATTTTTTCACGATTGCCTTTTTCTAAAAGTGTGGCCATTAGAGTATTTTTGCTAAAATGCATGTGTGAGTCAGTGTACATACTACCGAAATGATGTCCATCTTGGAAAAGGTCTCCATCTTGAATGTTTTATTGGCCATCCAATTTCTCCAAAAAGTGGCCGTAACAGAGTATTTGTGGCATATTTTCTGTATCACTATTTGGAAACAGTGGCATTGAACATAGGAAAGGAATGGCAGCATCTTGAAAAATGGTTTCCATCTTAAATTTTACTGTCCACATCCTTTTTCTAATAGTGGCCCTTCCTCTCTGCAGACTGCACCTTGCCGTGGTGGAGAGGCTTGTGTACTCCAATGGAGAGGAGGCAGACAAAGCAGACATTATGACAGAAATGGTGGCAATCTTGAAAATGGTCACCATCCTGAATTTATGAGTGGCACATACCTTTTTCCAGAAGAGTGTTCCTTGAAGAGTATTTCTGCCGAATTTTATGCTTGCATCACCATTTGAACAATTGAAATAATTAATATTCAACAGGAACAGTGGCCATTTTAAAAAATGTTGGCCATCTTGGATTTTTGAGGGACAAGCATCTTTTTCCATTAACATGTCCTTTAGAGAATCATTTTGTATCAAATTTTATGCTTGGATCACTGTTTGAATAATTTATATAATAAGCAATGAGTAGCAACAGCGGCCATCTTGAAAAATTGCCACATATTGAATTTGAGTGGCCAATGCCTTTTTCCAAAATAGTTGTCCTTAGAGAGTATCTGTGCCATATTTCATGCTTGTATATCAAAGTGACATTTTTTTTTACTAATCTGCAGCACTATTGGTTGTCTTGGATGAACCGCATGTTTGAGATCTCTGAAGAGTAGCTCGATGATATTTAACTTACAATATGTAGTTTTTGGCCGCCAGGGGGCTCTCAATCAAAACAATAGCAAAATATGTACTTGGATGACATCGGGAAGTAGTGTGGGATCATGGGTTTTGTTATCGTCGTCAATGAAAACCTTCCAATCTAGCGTCTCCGGCAGAAAAAATTTTCACTGACAAAGTAATGTTTTGTTAAAAAACTTTATTCACGTTATGTTTGGCAGTTCCCTGGAACTAAGAGCAACTAGCGCAGTAAAAGGTTATATGACGCCATTCACTGGGCAACAAAATGAAACGTCCCGTGTCTTCGAATTATATTACAAATTTCTCTGGATTTGAAAGTTGGTGGAAACATTTAGGATAATGTAAGCACACAACTAAGATATATATATAATATAGGTATAGTGATGTTTGCTTTTAATGCAAAGTATTTGTTTTGATTGATATTACATATTGTATGTAAGAGATGGCCAAGAGACTGTGAAGGCCATTTCAGAACCTTTACCTTTTTCTGCTGTAACCACTGGAGGGTCAACTTGGCCTTGTGCTTAGGGTCATTGTCCTGCTGGAAAGTCCAAGAGTGTCTCATGCACAGCTTTAGTGTAGAAGAATGAAAATTGTCTGCCAGTATTGTCCGATAACATGCTATATTCATCTTGTCATCAATGTTCACAAGGTTCCCCGTGCCTTTAGAGCTCAAACACCCCCAAAGCATCAGTGAGCCACCACCATGCTTCACAGTGTTGATGGTATTCTTTTCACTATAGGCCTTAATGCCTTAATATTAGTTCAAGTATTGTCATATTGTGTTCCTTATAATAACAACAACACTGTCTTTTTCCAGAGCACCCTGTATGTCTCAAGGTTAACTGTGGGTTTTTCTTTGTATCCCGAATAATTCTTCTGGCAGTTTTGCTGAAAACTTTCTTGCTCTACCTGACTTTGGCTTGGTATCAATCCCCAAATAATCCACTTCTTAATAAGTGATTGAACAGTACTGACTGGCATTTGCAAGGCTTTGGATATCTTTTTATATCCATTTCCAACTTTATACAGTTCCAGTACCTTACTACG
This sequence comes from Umbra pygmaea, assembly GCA_016801145.1. Lineage (NCBI taxonomy): Eukaryota > Metazoa > Chordata > Actinopteri > Esociformes > Umbridae > Umbra > Umbra pygmaea. The sequence goes on along the minus strand of JACXGM010003050.1, from coordinate 4,168 downwards.
CAGGTCTTTTGACAGTTATTTTCTGCTCCCCATGGCTCAGTATCTAGCCTGCTCAGTGATTCCACATGAGAGCTAACACACTCATTGTCTATTTCTACACATACACTAATTGCAATGTAAAATGCCACAGGTGTGGGAAAGTAACCTTTAATTTCCCTTTTAACCTGTGTGTCAACTTGTGTGTCTCTAACAAGGCCAAACATTCAAGGATATGTAATCTTTTGATCAGGGCCATTTGGAGAATCGGCGGCTGGGCGACGTGGTTTGATGAATCATGTATGTACCCCTTTCCGTACAACAGATCTATCCAAGGAGTTCCACATGACGTTTTCTCCTGGGTTTTCCTGATACTTAAATGAACCCATCTTGCCTTCCACATGCTGCAGGTTTCCTGTGCCAGAGGATGCATGCAAAGCAGCCCCAGAGTTTCACCGAGCCACCACCTTGCTTGACTGTGGGCAGGGTGTTCTTTTCAGCGTATGCGTCATTCTCCTTGCTCTAGATATACCTCTGATCCATCATGCTGAGAAGTTCCAATTTTGTTTCATCGCTCTGCAGAACCGAATCTTAAAACATTTCTGGCTTCTTTATATGATTTTTAGCATATTGGAGCAACATTTTCTTTTGGGTCAGTAGTGGTGTACGTTTCGGAGTTCTGGCAAGGAAACCTTCTGCATGTAGCATGTGCCTTACTGTGCTCACCTAAACCTCAGTGCCTGTTGCCACAAAGTCTTAAAGCAGGTATTTTGTAGTCACAACTGCCATCTCAGAAATCTGGTTGCAGCTGTTGATAAATTCCTTTTTTTGCCCTGTCCAGGATGTGCAGCCACCATTCCCTTCCATTTCAATTTGCAAACTATGCTTCCAACGGTGTCTCCGAGAACAATCAGTGCCTTCACTATGTTTTTGTATCCTGTTCCTCGTTAGTGAAGGGTGATGGTCGCTTCTTTAGGACAATTCTTCTGGCTTAGCCATGTTTTTCACATGCAGTCCAACGTGACACTCATCAAACCCCTAGCAAGTTCAGATATTTCATGTGTTCCAGTTCAAGCACACCTGGTGAAACTAATGAAGCCCTTGATTAGATGCATCAGGTGTGCTTGAGACAAAACCTGTTTTACATATTTGTGCTGTTGTGAGGGATTCTATTCACAGCATTGAATTATTTTGAGACTGGTGCAGTCATGATTTGCATTTTCAGTTGGATTTGGGGGAACCACTTGATGCATTCATTGTGTTAAGCCATTTCAATTGCTTTTGTTTGATTTGTTCATTGCAAACAGCTGAAAGTCATTACAATTTGACAATAAACCTGATTTGCAATTGGGGTTGAATAATTTGAATTGCAACTCTATATGGTCCCCGTTGTGTTTGAGCCCAGAATATTACTCATGGTTTGTGTTTTCTTTTTTAATTCACATTTGATCAATATCATGATTGGGCCAATACTTGAGTTGACTGGACCACCTGAAAATGTTTTAATTTCTATTTAATTTAATATTCATTTTAGGACACAAGTTATTTTGCATCTGCCCTCATTTAACAATACTTACCTTAACTACAAAATCTAACGAACTGCCACATAACATAGTGGGCTAAGTCGCTGCATTGCATTCTTTTCCGACTTTGCCCAGGCCTCAGCACAAGGCAGAGCAAATTGGCATAGTGCTGCCCAGGATTTAAAATAAATAAGTCTGATTATATACCTTGCAATGTCGCTCTCCAGCAACTGTGTGCAGATCAGGCACCTGTAAATTCAATTGTGGAAGTATAGTTGGGGAACGTAACCATCCCGTGCATGAGCTGACTAAAAGGCTTCCGTGTTGGAGGAGCAGTGTGAAAAGAATTGGCTGGCTCAACGAAATGTGGTTGAATGAACCATACGAGTGCCCCTCATCAACCCACATCTGTCCAAGGAGTTGAAAAGATGCCAACAAGGCAGGTTCTGTGGGAATTGGACAAGACCAATTGGAAGGGGAAAAAATTGAAATAATCACTATACATAAATAAATACAAAATTCTAAACAACTACAGTAAACTATGAACTGACACTCAGTGAAGGGAATACAGTTGAATTTTAAGTATGTAATGTAGATTAGTAAAAACTGCCAAGTAGATTTCATTCAAACAGGGGCCACTATGAAAAAAGTATGAATATCTGCCTGCTCTCTAATGTAGGTTGCTCTGGATAAGAGTGTTTGCTAAATTACTTCATTGTTAATGTAGTTTGGATTTGAAAACTGCAACTACAGCTGTGATCTCTGGAAATGTCAATTATTCTGACAGTAATGATATCACTGAACCTCATTAAAAATGTTTCCTGTGGAAAATGATTCTTAGGGAGGTGATCAGTCCATTTCCTAATAACTACAACTCAAATCTTCTGTTTCTATTATTGACTACATACTTCACATCTAAGACTCCTTCTATTTAATATTTTTAAGGTGACATCAAAATGAGGGTTGAGGTATTAAACAAATCCATGCAATTACATGTCAATAACCTCTTACCAATCAAAAAATCAAAAGCCAATAATGTGTCCTGGTTCTCACCAAACCAACTGGTTACTTGAACCAATCAAATGAAACACATCAGTTTGTTTCAAATGAAAGAAGTTCAAATTAAACTTCTTTTGTGCCTTAGATTGGTGTAGCGGTCCAAGCTCCCAACTCTGGATCCCGCATGCACCATGGCGATGGGGTTTCGAAGCCCAGCTTGGCAGATGGTCTGTCTCCTCTGTTTCCCTCTACATTACTGTACCCCTAGCCTCTGATTCCTTTTGCTTTTTAATTAAAAAAGAAGCATCCCACCAACAACATTTTATAATTACTCCTAGCTACTCCTAGCTCCTAGTGCTAGCTACTGAAATGTGCATATTTTATTCCAATCCACAGATCAACACTGTAACATGGATGAAATGCAAAAAATAGTGATTTGCAGAAAACAAAAATATATTTTTTTCTTTAGTATTTTATGTGGAGACGATTTAGTGGTGTCTGTCCACTAAATCGTCTCCACATAAAATAGTAAAATAGAAAGATATTTTTGTTTTCTGCAAATCACTATTTTTTGCATTTCATCCATGTTACAGTGTTGATCTGTGGATTGGAATAAAATATGCACATTTGTGAAATACACATGAAATGTGTCTGTCTGTACACTGCAATATATTGCTTGTGCAAGTCAAATCAAATATTTTGAAACTTCTCCAAAACACTGAAATTTAAGCTGCACTGTGTAGAATTTAATAGAGAGAAAACAGAACAACTTTTCAATTTACATGGAGAACATGTATTTAAAAAAATCTGATGAAAACCACAATGCAGTGCATATTTTTTTATTTGAACTACAATTGCAATGAGGACATGATGAGTTATGCTTCCACAGTGAATGCCAACGAGCATGCGCCAGTCTCATATACAATTTTAGGCTAGTAGCAGTGACAGCAAAAACTGTACTGCACTGTTAGTAGTGTCCTGTAAACTGTCCTGGGACTCCAAGACAGTGTCCTGTTACTCTTATGAATGTCCTGTGACACACACTCCAAGACACTGTCCTGTACACTGTCCTGTGACTCCCATCACTGTCCTGTGACTCCCAAATCTGTCCTGTGACAGTCAGACACTGTCCTGTACACTGTCCTGTGACTCCCATGACTGTTCTGTGACTCCCATCACTGTCCTGTACACTGTCCTGTGACATAAATGACTGTCCTGTAACTCTTATGACTGTCCTGTGACAGTCAGACACTGTCTTGTACACTGTCCTGTGACTCCCATCACTGTCCTTTGACAGTCAGACACTGTCCGGTACACTGTCCTGTGACTCCCATCACTGTCCTGTGACAGTCAGACACTGTCCTGTACACTGTCCTGTAAATCCCACGACTGTCATGTGACTCCCATATCTGTCCTGTGACAGTCAGAAACTGTCCTGTACACTGTCCTGTGACTACGATCACTGTCCGGTGACCCTTATGATTGTCCTCTGACAGTCAGACACTGTCCTGTACACTGTCCTGTGACTCCCATCACTGTCATGTGACTCTCATCACTGTCCTGTGACAGCCAGACACTGTCCTGTACACTGTCCTGTTACTCAGATGACTGTCCTGTGACTCTAATGACTGTCCAGTGACAGTCAGACACTGTCCTGTACACTGTCCTGT
>JACXGM010003049.1:33230-43795 GCA_016801145.1 Umbra pygmaea | reverse complement strand
CTCCCCCTGTCTCTCTCTCTCTCTCTCTCTCTCTCTCTCTCTCTCTCTCTCTCTCTCTCTCTCTCTCTCTCTCTCTCTCATGTGTTTGCGAGCACAATTTTATTATTGTGTGATATTTCAAAACGCAATCACAAGAACAACATGTTGAAAACATCCAGCAGTACTGTATTATTTCTTCGATGTGTTTTTATTGTTGTAATACTGGGCTCAGCTTTAAATGAGGCCTGGGTCTCACTTCATTTCTCTGTATGAATAAAGGTAAAATAAAAAAGATATTACTGGTGAGGAGAGCATATAGAAGTCAGTGGTGGCAGTTGAAGTCGATATTAAGTGTAATGCAATGTGATTGGAGATTATGACATGATCATTGACTGCATTATAATAATAATAATAATAATAATCAATTCAATTTATATAGCACTTTTCAAGGAACCCAAAATCGGCTATTAGACTATTAGACTACACTTACGATAACTGCCATGGGATTTATAATGGGTCCATGGGATATAGAATGACCACTGAGAGTCAGGACACCAGTTTAAGGTCCCACCAGAAAGACGGCAATCTACGCAGGGCAGATGCCCCCATCACTACCCTGGGGCAGGGGCCAGTCTTCTAGATGGAGTCCTACCTGGTCCAGAGGCTGTCCTGTCCTCTTTGTCCCGTTGTCTCCTTTGGCATTCGGCTGAGCAGTGCCTCTGCAACCACACACCTGAAGGTCAGTGTGGCACCGTTAACGACCACACTCAGCTAACACCAGTGTGCGAGGGGTCTGTTTGTATGTTCGTGTTCTTTTGTAATTTTGCACCAATGTAGTTTCAAATGGAAATGACACCACTTCTATTACTTCACAAATCTGAAACAAACGGGCAATAATAATACAGTACATGTAATATATATCAAATAGTGTTTATGCTCCAAAACCAACTTTATATGAGGTTTTAAAAATAGATTATTTATTAGAATATATTATAATCAAAATTCCATGACCTAAAGCATTGATGTCAGTGTAAATGGATGCAGTTTGAATGTTGGGGAATGATTTTTTTTTTAAATGACCATATCAATCTGATCGCTTGTCAGAAGATATTATAAAGAGCACCATGTTATTTTTGGAGATGTATTCTTTATTCCAACACATTTTATTACAATTTTATGTTGTTAAAATGCTATCAGTTCCATCTTAAAGTAACATCTGGCATTGTAACTGTTGGGATCAACAGTGGGGAGACAAGCCTATCAGCCAGTATTATTTAAGGTTCAACTAACAACCATCAGAGCATTTAAAAGGCAAATCATTCACAACTGAAATCTATTTTTATTTATTTCCGCTTGATTAATCAAATACAAGTATTGTACATAAAAGGAGTATATTCTTAGAAGCAAGGATGTTGGATATTTCTGTCCAATCCTATTTAACAGAGAACTTCAATTTCTTGTCATTTATGTTAGATGAAAAGATATATGTGGACTGTAGTAAATGCTTACTTTAATCATTGCTAGTTAAACATCAATGGAAGTAATTATAGGGTGTGAGCATGTATTATATAAGATCAAATGACTGTGTTAAGAAACAACAAACCACATATGGAGTTCATTTCAGGTAGGATTTTTCTTTTCCAAATGTTCACACATTTTGATTAATTCCATTGATTTCTTTGGAAAAGTTAGCATAAGTTTGTAAAGGCTGTTGATAGAAAAATGAATAATGGATTATATTATGAAGTGTTTGTTTGAGGCTACAGCATTTTAGCTGTAGTCATATGGTTAAAAATACATGTGAGATTTTCCTCCCCCTCTTGGTGATTTGCTGTGGGAGTGTAGGTTTTACCTTGTTTGTTTTGTACAAATCCAATTACCATAACAGATGTTTAGACTATTTGCTCAGTCTGTGAAGATTGCTTTGTCGTTTGGGTAAACTACATTTATGCCATTTTAATTCTGCAGTTTTTTTTCTAGAATTTTTAAAGTGAAAACTGACTCACTAGACTTCTGACGTCTGACTCATCAGTATTTAATAGTTTTCCTTGCTCAGTAAGTGACTGATTTCATTATCAAGATCCCAGATGAGAGAAATATTTAAATGGTTTTCAAAAAAGCAATGATTCATAAAACCCAACCCAACATGAATAAATTTATCAGCATAAGGCATTCCTGTCACAAACCAACCAGATTTCATAAAAATTAGTTTATTTTTCATTTCATTTGACTGGGTTGTGACAGCAAAGCTGAGGATTGAGCAGCTAACTGTAATAATGAAACATATCTAACAACAGCTCAAAATAGGATTGCAAGGGATGAAACTGAACAAAGTTTGGGATTGGTTTAAAGGTGGAACAGTTGAGTCCTCTGTAGTCACAATGAACAACGTACCTTCCGCTCGAGTCAAGACACTCACCTGGGCTTCATAAGGTGAGAGATTTACATTCACAAGTAGCCCTTTGGTTGTAAAAACATACACAGGGACCACAGACGTACAGGAAAAGCAAACACAAATCCAGACCTGAAGTACAGCCAAACACATATCAACAAAGAGCCTGATGTCCCAGCTTCTGATGACGATCAGCGTGTTAGAGAATACATCTCGCTTTGCAGATGCTCTCTGGCCTAGCAATGTCTTTATAATATGAGACAGAGAAAAGGTGTAGGACCATGTCATTAGAATTCATAGGATGAATAGAGTGCCTGAGCTGTATGATGCCTCACTTCACACATCACAAATGTCTGAATGAAAGAATACTGTAGTGTCTTCTACATAGAAAACGAGCTCCATACATTGAACTGTCCGATTGTCTGGCAAAATGGTTTTCCTCTGTCCTGTCACTCTCCTCATCTGCTGAGAATGATTATGTAATTTGTACCAATGTTTTAGCATGCCAGATTGCTTTCATCCAGATAGATGTTGAACAGAGCATAAGCAGACTTCATATAACCAATGTGGTGATAATGTACTATTTATAGTCATTTCACAAACTGAAGTCTCTCAAGTGAGGTCCTTCCTGGACAAGATTATTGTGTACAACAACAATGTTAATCTTTAGGCCATTACATAGTCATGACTGTCAAATTTTAGATCTCAGGCATCAGGCTTTGGCTTGCAGCAATTTCTTTGTATTCATTTAAATAATAATTTCACACCAAACCACTATTTTTCTCCAAACAATGGCTAACTTCCCTGGAATATACAGCGCCTTGCGAAAGTATTCTGCCCCCTTGAACATTTCAAACTTTTGCCACATTTCAGGCTTCAAACATAAAGATATAAAACTGTATTTTTTTGTAAAGAAGCAACAACAATTGGGACACAATCATGAAGTGGAACAAAATTTATTGGATATTTCAAACTTTTTTGCCACTCCTAATACGCTGCAAATCTGCCATCACAACAGCAATGCGTAAAAGGCACAAACGCGCCTGCCTCTTAAAGGCAATGGGAGATTGCATTTTACGCCCAAAACACACCTACGAAATAATGAAGACACTTAGTACAACCCTTTTAGACCATGCACCCGGCGCATGGACCCTTTTTTCCGCCGTCAAACTAGCATAATTGGATTTGGACACGCCCACTTGCGCCATGCGCTTCGCGCCGTGCACTTAGATTGTTAAAATAGTGCACACACTCATATACTGTAGATACCTTGTTCATATTCCACTCATATCTGTTTTATATTTTACTGTTGTTTACATAATATTGTTGCATTACAGTATAATGCATTCATTATATGGTTCACATACTGTAGAAATCCTGCATATCCTGCAGCTTAAATGCTTTAAAAATATATATCACATTATACTGTACATTAGAGTTTATTATATACATTACACTTTTCATATACTGTAGATATATATTTATGTACAAAATAGACATATAAAAATACCAATAGACCAGTAAAAAAGGTCCTTGTTAGGTAAAACACATTTGGTAATAAATCTCTTTCTGATTCTATATAGTTTACTGTTTGGATGTGGACTGATGTGGCCAGTCTTATTAAATTCAGTGGGAAATATTGTCAGTTGCCGGAGGGCACAGCAGAAAGAAAATGATCAGGTGGCAGAATCTGTTTGTCATGGTTGACCTGTACAGTGGTGTCAGTGTGTAGATAATTTTGAAGAAAAGTGGGTTACGAATGTTCCGGCATGTTTCCTTGCCCTGGAGTCATGTAGGTCCAAGGAGGGCAGGATCCAAAAACACTTTCTGCAAACTATACTGTTTATTGCTGATTCCCCACTAGTACCCTGCAAACATTTTACGCCCTATTTGAGATTTCACGCTACTAGGATCTTGGCTCTGATGTAGTGGGTTCCTGAGGTAGAACCTCTTGACTAGAGAGAGAACAGATGGGCATACAATCTGTCAGCTAGCCTGACTCTGCTGAGCCAGGGGAGAAAAAGAGAAAGGTTAGGTTTATTTTTAAGAACCTTTTAACGTGTAGGTTTGCAGTTTCACCAGGCATCCATTTTAATTAAGGAAGACACAGCCCAGCTAGTAGAATAAGAAGAGAGAGATGGTGAGGGCAGGGGAATTGTTTCCCTTCATCTTGGAAGTGCTCCAGTGAAAAGTGGTTGGAACAGGGGAAACATGGTGTCAGACCAGAGGAGAAAAAAGAGTGTAGGGATTGTGGTTTTCCCCGGGTGCATTTTGTTATGACAGTACTCTTTTTTGCCTATCGATGACCTGTCGTTTCACTACAATGTCTCCATGGGCACGGCAATGCTGCCACACACACAAACACATACCTCTGACACAATAGCAGTATGACAACAGAAACTCGCTCAATCTCATGTCTTACTCAGTAGCAGAGAACTTGCTACTTGCTATTGAGTATCATCTCTTTTACAGATGTACTGTTGGTCTAATTCACTAGGCCTTGCTAGGTGAATCACATCTGTGCACAGAGTAGAGTGACAGTTGGTTTTATCTGGTGCTCTGAGGAGAGTAATACTGGAATTGTAGCTGGACTTCTCATTGCAGGGTTGGAGTCTTCATGGTGGCAGTGTAACAGTACTATTACGCGATTGAGTTTATTTGTGGGGATGTTATGTAGTAGTTTCCTGGGCAGAGTTCACAGACATTCCCTCTGATGAGTCTCTCCTCATGAGGTAAATTCCAGTTAAAAAGCAATCCCTGTTTCCACTGGTTTCAGCTGTTCTGTTAAAGGAAATGTTTTGGCCAGTTCCATAAAAGAATCCTTCAGGATTAGAGCTCATTAAAGAAAACGTCCTAACATTATGGCTGTAAAACTGAGCTTAATCAACAATTTAGAATAGATTCACTGAGGGATTCTCACAAATTAAAAATATAGTCACATTTTCTCCATCATAACAAAACATGGATAATATACTGTATATTCTGAAAGGTTACTCAGTGTTAAAATAGGCCTGTATTTGATTTCCCTGCTGGAATTTGTCCAACATATTTCTCAGAAGTAATATACAGTATGTTCCAATATTAAATTAACCACACACACACCTAATTCATATACCATACATTCAAAACTTTTTCATCCACCAGTCAAATGGCTACTGAATGTTCAAATTTTACCAGCCACTCTATAGATTTACTATTGTTTTTTTGGCTGGTGAGTGAAGATAATCTACCAGCCACCTGCATATTTTACCAGCATTTGGCTGCTAAATGGTGCTAATTTGAACCCTGTATGCACTGGGATCCAAGCATAATGGATGTTTCTGGATGAATATAATAATCTGGCACTGGCTTTGATTTGAAGTTAGTCCCTGGGCACTGTAAATGTCTGCCCACTGCTCCCTTGTGGGATGGATTAAATGCAGAGAATGAATTTCACTACATGTATGTGACAAATAAAGTACCTTTACCTTTACTTCACATGGTCAGGACAGGCCCAGCCTAATGAGCCTCTACATGTGTAGGTTACTTGCCTGGCTAGTGCGCGTTGTTAACGTGTCATCATGGAGTTCGCTAAATACTTTAACTAACAAAACATACAGGTGTAAAATCAAGATTACTTACATTAATGAAAGGGACCAAGTGCAGTAGAGGGAGTGAAGTTATATAGTGGCCACGACTATATAATGTCTTTATGGAATATGAAAAGAAATAGGCCTATCTCTCGCAAGCACATGCGAACAGAAAGGAACAAGGTGTGTATCTACTGGTTAGACTGAGTTATAAAACAAGCAATTAAAACATTTAGTTCATTCTCTTTATATTACATTATAGCCTACTTTCATTTTATGTTAACATTTTAATTAACTTCACAATATATATAGAAAATATATATAGTATATTAGTATGAATATACTAATATGAAATTGCACGGTTTTGTATTAACATACAGTGCCTTGCGAAAGTATTCGGCCCCCTTGAACTTTTCGAGCTTTTGCCACATTTCAGGCTTCAAACATAAAGATATGAAACTGTAATTTTTTGTGAAGAATCAACAACAAGTGGGACACAATCATTAAGTGGAACGAAATTTATTGGATATTTCAAACTTTAAAAAAAATAAAAAACTGAAAAATTGGGCATGCAAAATTATTCAGCCCCCTTAAGTTAATACTTTGTTGCACCACCTATTCTGCGATGACAGCTGTAAGTCGCTTGGGGTATTTCTCTATCAGTTTTGCACATCGAGATACTTTTTTTGCCCATTCCTCCTTGCAAAACAGCTCGAGCTCAGTGAGGTTGGATGGAGAGCGTTTGTGAACAGCAGTTTTCAGTTCTTTCCACAGATTCTCAATTGGATTCAGGTCTGGACTTTGACTTGGCCATTCTAACACCTGGATATATTTATTTGTGAACAATTCCATTGTAGATTTTGCTTTATGTTTTGGGTAATTGTCTTGTTGGAAGACAAATCTCTGTCCCAGTCTGAGGTCTTTTGCAGACTCCATCAGGTTTTCTTCCAGAATGGTCCTGTATTTGGCTCAATCCATCTTCCCATCAATTTTAGTGATCTTCCCTGTCCCTGCTGAAGAGAAGCAGGCCCAAACCATGATGCTGCCACCCCCATGTTTGACAGTGGGGATGGTGTGTTCAGGGCTGTGTTGCTTTTATGCCAAACTTAACATTTTGCATTGTTGCCAAAAAGTTTGATTTTGGTTTCATCTGACCAGAGCACCTTCTTCCACATGTTTGATGTGTCTCCCAGGTGGCTTGTGGCAAACTTTAAATGACACTTTTTATGGATATCTTTCAGAAATGGCTTTCTTCTTGCCACTCTTCAATAAAGGCCAGATTTGTGCAGTATACGACTGATTGTTGTCCTATGGACAGACTCGCCCACCTCAGCTGTAGATCTCTGCAGTTCATCCGGAGTGATCATGGGCCTCTTGGCTGCATCTCTGATCAGTCTTCTCCTGTATGAGCTGAAAGTTTAGAGGGACGGCCGGGTCTTGGTAGATTTGCAGTGATCTGATACTCCTTCCATTTCAATATTATCACTTGCACAGTGCTCCTTGGGATGTTTAAAGCTTGGGAAATCTTTCTGTATCCAAATCCGGCTTTAAACTTCTCCACAACAGTATCTCGGACCTGCCTGGTGTGTTCCTTGTTTTTCATGATGCTCTCTGTGCTTTCAACGGATCTCTGAGACTATCACAGAGCAGGTGCATTTATACGGAGACTTGATTACACACAGGTGGATTCTATTTATCATCATTAGTCATTTAGGTCAACATTGGATCATTCAGAGATACTCACTGAACTTCTGGAGAGAGTTTGCTGCACTGAAAGTAAAGGGGCTGAATAATTTTAATATCCAATAAATTTCGTTCCACTTCATGATTGTGTCCCACTTGTTGTTGCTTCCTCACAAAAAATTACAGTTTTATATCTTTATGTTTGAAGCCTGAAATGTGGCAAAAGGTTGAAATGTTCAAGGGGGCCTAATACTTTCACAAGGCACTGTATGTATACTGTATATATTTGTATACAGTACATCCAATCTGGTTTCCGAGCCGGTAGCGGGTGCACCTCAGCCGCACTCAAAGTCCTAAACGTTATCATAATTGCTATCGACCAAAAGCACTATTAAACAATTAGTCATTGGTACAGTCAGTGCAACAAATGTCAGCATATGGGGGTAGATATTTTGTATACTGATATAAGTACAGTAGCATGGCAATATACTATACACTCAATATGACATAGGGTCTGAGAGAGGTAAATTTATGGTAATATAAAGTTTATTAGTACTTCTTGTTGTGTAATTCATGTGTAACTCTTATGTTTCCTGCATCTTGGCGCTTTTATCTTGGCCAAGTCACTGTTTCAAAGGAGAAACTGTTCTCAGCATGCTCACCTGGTTAAATAAAATAAATAAAATAAAAATACTGTTTGTTTTTTGTGTACATGGTCACACTTTGATGTTAATTTAAACAATGTTAGGTCAATTTAGTTTCAATATTTCAGTGATCGACATACATGGATGGTCACACAATGGATGGGTTTTGTTAATATTGTAATATGACTTTGGAGTGTAATTATTTTTCATGTGAGCGATGTGCGGGTTTGAGTGGAGCGGTTAAAAAAGATGTGGAGTCGTGGAGATTTCCAAACGGTCAACTCCGCTCACATACTCTGCTTTGGTGTCAACTGTTGTGCTCCATTAACTATCGTAGCTTGCTCTCTCGCTCTCTCTCTCCGTCGAACTCTTAGTTTCTGTGTGTGTTCACGACAACGGAACATTGCACTGGCAGTTCTATTCTTTGATGCAATGGGTAGGCTACAACATTGAAAAGAAATTCTGGAACTGGTATCTATTAAAGCTAAAATCAATCTTCAAAAACAAAATATAATATCTATATTTTTGGATCGATCTGCCCAACCCGTATTGGGTTTGTAGTGGACAGGTTTGCCAGACAAAATAGTCAGTCCAGTGTAGTATTTCTAGCTACTAGGAAGGGTGTTATGCTCTATTCTATTGTGGAGTATGTAATCACATTGAAATTCAGATGTTGATTTGAACCCCACCACTGTGTGTATTAGCCCCACCGTAGTTTAGCCAAAGTAATACTCTGTCGCTGCCACTGGCAGTGAGTTAATCAATTTTAGGAAGTAAGCTTTGCATATTAACAGGCATGAAACTAAGATTTTTATAGTTACAGAAGTAAACATTAGAGCACCTAGGGAGTAAAGGTGAACCTAGGGAGTGAGTGGCTAATAATCAAAGAGGTTGCGTCTCTGGAATGACTAGTTAAACGAGAAAAGGTATTTGAGGATGTGGGTGGGGCAAACAAGCTTTTTGAGGCTTGCTGAATTGGACTGGATGATCTACAGCAGTGGTTTCTAACCTTTTTCTTGACATGGCACACTTGGGTGGGACCAAAATGTTTGAGGCACACCAACAGGTTTTATGCTTAATAATTGTAACTATAGCAAACAAATGTAAGGTCGTAGGTATGGATATTGCCTATACACCTTTGGTGGAGACCACTACAAATTATTCTAAAATCGATCTCATTTAAAACCTCAGGAATGTGATCAAGAGAAAGACGGATAGTTACAAGCCATCAAACAAAGACGAGCTGCTTAAATGTTTTCACCAGGAGTGGCATAAGTCAAGCAACATCAATGTAAAAGACTGGTGGAGAGTCTAATCTAAAAATTGAAAGTTTAAAGAAATCGGAGACGGGTGTAAGCTAGTTCTTTTTCGGACGGCAAACTTTTTTAAACATTTTTTGTTGTTGAACTTTATTGAACTGCCACTCCTATCTGCAACAGAAACAATGCTGACGTAAGGCTAGGGCTGCAGAAACGCTTTAGTTGGTCAAAGAACACACCCAACATGGTAAAGTCGAAATCTGATTGGTTAAAATCAACAACATGGTCCTGATGGGCTTCAACAGCAGAAGGTATTCACTTGGAATTCTGAAGGCCCTAGTCTACCCGGAGACAACACAGATGAAAAAATGTTATTGGATAAAAGCTTTCATTTATATGAGCTGCGCTAAAAGCAAGGCAACTGAAAAGAGCATACTGTAGCAATGAAATTACCTTATAGACTAATTGAAATGGACTTTGAAAAATATATATAGTGTTTATGAAAAAATATATTAAAGAATAATGTATATTAAAAATATGTTCTGACTATCTTTGGGCCTGCAGAGAAGGCCTTGCAGGCCCTGATGGCCCACCACTGTTCACACCCCTGAATAAGGTCAGAGAACATATCGATCATTTCAATAGATCTCTCAAACGATCCAGACAAACATCTTAAAGACTGTTTTGGCTACTGTAGTCTACCATAGTAACAGTAAAGGTCCTACTGTAGTCTACCATAGTAACAGTAAAGGTCCTACTGTAGTCTACCATAGTAACAGTAAAGGTCCTACTGTAGTCTACCATAGTAACAGTAAAGGTCCTACTGTAGTCTACCATAGTAACAGTAAAGGTCCTACTGTAGTCTACCATAGTAACAGTAAAGGTCCTATTGTAGTCTACCATAGTAACAGTAAAGGTCCTACTGTAGTCTACCATAGTAACAGTAAAGGTCCTACTGTAGTCTACCATAGTAATAGTACCAGTCCTGTAGTCTACCATAGTAACAGTAAAGGTCCTACTGTAGTCTACCATAGTAACA
>JACXGM010003049.1:17923-33130 GCA_016801145.1 Umbra pygmaea | reverse complement strand
CTACTGAAGTCTACCATAGTACCAGTAAAGGTCCTACTGTAGTCTACCATAGTAATAGTACCAATCCTACTGTAGTCTACCATAGTAATAGTACCAGTCCTACTGTAGTCTACCATAGTAATAGTACCAGTCCTACTGTAGTCTACCATAGTAACAGTAAAGGTCCTACTGTAGTCTACCATAGTAATAGTACCAGTCCTACTGTAGTCTACCATAGTAATAATAAAGGTCCTACTGTAGTCTACCATATTAATAGTAAAGGTCCTACTGTAGTCTACCATAGTAATAGTACCAGTCATATTGTAGTCTACCAAAGTAATAATAAAGGTCCTACTGTAGTCTACCATAGTAATAATAAAGGTCCTACTGTAGTCTACCATAGTAACAGTAAAGGTCCTACTGTAGTCTACCATAGTAATAGTACCAGTCCTATCGTAGTCTACCATAGTAATAGTACCAGTCCTACTGTAGTCTACCATAGCAACAGTATCAGTCCTCCTTTTTCTAGCACAGTAACAGTAGCACTCCTACTGTAGTCTAGCTTGGTAACAGTACCAGTCCTACATTTGTCTAGCACAGTAACAGTACCAGTCCTACTCTCTTCTGGTATAGTAACAGTACCAGTCCTACTTTTGTCTAGCACAGTAATAATACCAGTCCTACTGTTGTCATGCACACTAATAGTACTGGTACTACTGTAGTCTAGCACAGTAACAGTACCAGTCCTACTGTAGCCTAGCATAGTAAAAGTACCAGTCCTACTTTTGTCTAGCACAGTAATAGTACCAGTCCTATTGTTGTCATGCACACTAATAGTACTAGTCCTACTTTTGTCTAGCCCAGTAACAGTACCAGTCCTACTGTAGTCTAGCATAGTAATAGTACCAGTCCTACTGTAGTCTGGTATAGTAACAGTACAAGTCCTGGTATAGTAACAGTACCAGTCCTACTGTAGTCTGGTATAGTAACAGTACCAGTCCTACTGTAGTCTAATATAGTAAAAGTACCAGTCCTACTTTTGTCTAGCACAGTAATAGTACCAGTCCTATTGTTGTCATGCACACTAATAGTACCAGTCCTACTTTTGTCTAGCACAGTAACAGTACCAGTCCTACTGTAGTCTAGCATAGTAATAGTACCAGTCCTACTGTAGTCTGGTATAGTAAAAGTACAAGTCCTGGTATAGTAACAGTACCAGTCCTACTGTAGTCTGGTATAGTAACAGTACCAGTCCTACTGTAGTCTGGTATAGTAACAGTACCAGTCCTACTGTTTTCTAGCATAATAACAATACGAGTCCTACTGTAGTCTAGCATAGTACCAGTACAAGTCCTACTTTTGTCTAGCATTGTAACAGTATCAGTCCTACTCTTGTCATGCACAGTAACAGTACCAGTCCTACTGTAGTCTGGTATAGTAACAGTACCAGTCCTACTGTTCTCTAGCATAATAACAATACGAGTCCTACTGTAGTCTGGTATATTAACAGTACCAGTCCTACTTTTGTCTAGCACAGTAACAGTACCAGTCCTACTGTTTTTAAGCATAATAACAATACGAGTCCTACTGTTGTCTAGAATAGTAACAGTACCAGTCCGACTGTAGTCTGGTATAGTAACAGTACCAGTCCTACTTTTGTCTAGCACAGTAACAGTACCAGTCCTACTGTTTTCTAGCATAATAACAATACGAGTCCTACTGTAGTCTAGCACAGTAACAGTCCTACTGTAGTCTAGCACAGTAACAGTCCTACTGTAGTCTGGTTTAGTAACAGTACCAGTCCTACAGCGTGAAATAGGCATGTGCCAATATATCCAGACAAACACCCAATAAACTATTGTTATGGCTACTGTAGTCTAGCATTGTAAAAGCAGCGCTTCTGTATTCTAGTAGAGAAACATGCCACTATTACAGAATTACATGGGTACATGGGGACGACTTTGCAGGTCTCCTCTCCTTCAAGACCACTGGTAAGTCAAGGGTTTAGGGGACAATTATCTGTGATAATCGGGACACGGAAAAACTCATTGCACCTGCTTGCCAAACACTTAACAGCTGGGAGGAGATCACATTTCTGTTAATGACTAAGGTTAAAGCGTTGATCTTTTTAGGGTTAACACAGACTATTCACAGGAATGTTTCAGACAGATTACGCTGGAAAACTAGGGACTTCTAAGAGGGAAAGAATAGCATAATCATTTGCACATGCCAACAGCTCTTAAAGATTCCACCACTATAGTGTAACATTTACAGTGGTACATCCCCCTTCCTCTGAAAACATGACACTTTAGTATCCTATAAGTGGTTGCTGATTTTATGGGGTAGATTCTAGGGAAATGCTTTGTGTGTAGAAAGTCCTCCCCTGTGTCAATGCTAGCCTAATGATGACAAAGGGTATAGAGCCACTGTAAAGGGCTGCTCACTTCCCGGGTACCATACGGCGACCTCACAGGTTGGCACTTTAACGTTGGCAGGCTAGTGCTTCGTGTAGAGAATAGCCTCCCTGTCTGCTAGCTAGCCTAATGAGGACACAAGAGTATAGATGCTCATAGGAGGTTTAGGTATTGAAAAGTGTTCTCCAGGCAGATCTGCCTTTGAGGCAGAAATAATTTGATTGGTTGATTCCAAACTCAGTGCGGCCCTTACATGACATCGGAAAAGTGCACCTGAACATTGTTTTCTCAATTATAATCATTATCTAACCATACACTTAACCTTAACCCTAACCTTAACCACACTGGAGTGTTAAAATTTAATCCTGTGCTATATATACGCAAAGGGAAGAGATTTTTTTTTTTATGTATGGTGACACACAGACCTACACAACATATTTGGAACCATTGCAAGTGTTAACTTGGTACTGAAAATGTACAGTATCGTTCCCATAGCCTGTTTCCAGGTTAGCATGAAGTTGTGCTACTGGTCATTAATGAAACTCACACACACAACCCAGACCTAAAGAAGACACACATGACTGTGTGTGTGTGACGGTTTTATGTGGGGTGTGTTTAGTTTCTGTGTCCCTGCAATGGATTTTTTTTAATGTCCTTTTAAAGTATGTATGACATCATCTGTATTGGCACTTAGGAGGTGATATGGGCACACACACCCACAAAACCGCTCCCCCCACACACACACAAGCCAGGGGTGGGTAGTAACCCATTACCAGAACACAAATGAGGAAAAGACATTCCTGTCGCTATGCATGCCATTTTATATTTTGAATGTCATAACACGAAACAGTGTCATTGTGACATGCTGTCTTTGCTTCTAAGTTGGTAAAATCTCAGATATTAAAATCTATCCAACCTCCAGAGTTTTCCTGCCCTAGTTATAACGCTCCAGGGCTGGTGGTGTCCTGGCATCGTCTGCAGAGGACACAGAGCAGACGGAGTGATTATTGTAACATATTTCAATTTGTGAATTAAATTATTAAGGCACATTCATTTCTTATCATATTATGTAAGTAGTTTGATATGTCAATATACCATACAGTACTATTTATTTATTATACATTTTATAGTCTGTGTTTGCTTAGCTACCACAGACTATTTATTTATTATACATTTTATAGTCTGTGGTAGCTAAGCAAAAAAAATTGTGATTAAATGCAATTAATCTCAATTTTAGAATATGTTTAAATTTGGCTATTAAACATTTTCCGTTTTAAAACGTGCATTATATTGAAAAAGTCTATAAACTATGGACTTTACTACAAATTACATTTCCATTCCAAGTACATTAGCTGTTTTTTTACAAGTTGGTCCACTAAATTTCAGCTCCCAAATAACCACAATGTCAGCGTCTATCTTTAGTCTATGTAAATCTCAATGGAAGTTTCTGTCATGATCAGAGCTCGGAACAGGGAAGAACCCGGAGGCAGGGAGAGACACAGGTAGGGAAACAAAGATATGGTTGTTTATTTGTACAGTTGGATTAGTTGATGGTTGATAACAGAACAGTATGGGAAGTGCAGAGATGATCCAGGGAGAAGGACAGAACAGTTGTGAAGTGATGGCTTGGGTGATAAGGCTGAACCGGTTTGGCTTGGTGGTGGACAGATGTCACACAGAGCAGGGTGGCAGGCTGGTAGGGTTCCGGCACACGGAGTTGGGGTGGCAGACGGCTAGACACAGAAGCTTGGGATGAGACAGCAGACAGGTGGTTCCGGAAAGCCACAGCAGAGAAGGAAGCAGGTTGAGTGTACGGGTGGACAAATGAATTGGTCCTGGAGTGCAAATGGAAATAGCAGGATGAGTAACCAGACATAACAGACTGCAAAACTTAGAAAACAGGAACTCAGAACTGACTCGAATGACTAGACAATATATAAGACTAGAATCGCACAGAGAACGCACTTGGCAGTACAATAATCCAGCAGGGACTGCTTGCCAACACGGCCCTAATAAAGGGAGGGTGGCAATCAGCCCCAGGTGTGGCAGAGGGAACAGGTGCTCAGGATCAGCGGTAATGGGAATGGTGCCTTCAAGAGTGCAGGGAATATAGGAACTGGTGCGCGGGAACATGATGAAGACAAACAAACACAGAGACAGACCAAACACACACACAAGGGAACCAGGATCAGGGGATAGAAACACAAGGGAAAGGGAAAAAGGTGCAAGGCGGCAGGGTCCTGACAGATTCCTTGTTTCTGATCCCATAATTATTTTGTTAATATTTATTTTATTGAAAATAATGCAAACATTATGCATGAACAAAACACACACTATATTAATATATACTCCACCTGCCCCTGCCAAACAGAACCCTCAACCCCCTTCCCCTGCTCCCCATCACCATCAAAACCCAGCCCCCCTCACCACTACCACACGGCTTCCCCAAAGCGATACCATAATTATACCCTCTCCTACGACTGTGCTCTTGATCAAGGCATCAAGTAGAATCACTGCTCATTTAGGCTACAGTAAAAAATACATTTCAGCTGCCCTATCTGAAGAGAAGCAGCCATTTGTGTCAACCCAGAATTAAACCTAAGCGTTATCATTTTTCTTAACCATTACTGTAGCTCATGTTCAGGCTACAATGTGGTTAAAATGGTGCTCAGGTGTTGGCCTGCACATTAGCTTTCCCAGTGGGTGTTAGCACCTTTAAAAGAGGAAACATTAAGACCAAATGCATATGGTAGACTACTATAATAGACAAATGCATATGGTTGACAAAATATCTATAAACATTAATCAGGGGAAGGTGGAAAATCTGCATAGTATGGAATTAGTTTGCTTTGGTGGAATTGTGACAATAAAGATACATTAATGATTAAAAAAGTAATGTTATACCAACTTACCATGCTATAAGCTAGGGCAGATGGTTTAGTGGTTAGGGAGTCGGACTAGTAGTCGGAAGGTTGCCGGTCGATTCCAGGCTGTGTCAACTGTTGTTGTGTCCTTGGGCTAGGCACTTCTCCCTAAGGGGCTCCAGGGAGAATGTCCCTGTACTTAATATAAGTCACCCTGGATAAGAGCATCTGCTTTATGACTAAAATGTAAATGCTGATGTCACATTCTTCTCAGCTGCAATATTTAGTGGTTAATTTAGTAGCTCTGGATTCAAATATAATTAACACCAGAGTTTCATCAAGGCTTTAGTTAACTGTGCCTATGCCATCACGACCTCACTGCATCAACGCACAGTTGGGCAGGATTAACTGACAGGTAAATAAAGGTAATATTTACATTTAATTCAATATATATTGAATTTTACTAAATGTAGTGAAACTGCTCGAATACTGATCATCAGTACTTTTACCACCCCTGGAAATGCAAACAATCACCCCCGGCTTGGAAAGCAGAGATTATGCAGAGATGATGAAGAAGAAACCTGTTGTGGAATATTGGAAAAGAAACACATCAAAGTGTAATTTTAACAAGGTAAGAGAGAATGGTTGGAACTGTTTCTACCCTACTATACCAGTGTGGTAATACTAACATATAGTGGACACCTCTTTGGGGAGATGCAGAGATCAGAACTGCCTCATAGGAGTGTACACTTGTCCTCACAGTGTATAAAACAAACACTGCTCTTTGACAAGCCTATATCAGAGGAGATTGCATTTGTGATATTGGTGGTAAAGAAACTGGAGTCCCTGGCAATTTAGTTTCCACTGTAATGGTCTCAAACTAAGCAGAAAAGAAGAAGAAAAAACACTGTGATTTGACAGAAAGAAGAAATGGAAAATGTACTAAATCTACCAAAATAAATGTAATTTAATGGCGGAGCTGGACGTTAACACTCTCTCCTCCTTGGATATTGGGTTCTAAGTCACCATCTACAGTTAGTGTCAAAATGATTAGTCCCCTCGATTAAGACGAGCTAACACTACGAAAAGAATAAAGTTAATAATAAAGTTGCAAAACATAATGTTTAAGTGATATTAGTTTAAACACAAATCAGATGCTTGGAGAAACAGATTTTAGTAAAAAAAGGTACTGCCCTAGATGCCACAGAATCAGACTCTCACAAGTCGTTTCACATCATGAAGACCTTTGAGAGGCTGATTCTGCAGTATCTATGGCCCCTAGTGAAAAAACATCTAGACCTCATGCTGTTTGTCTACCAGGCTCTCATCATCTATCTGCTCCAGAAGGCTTACTCACATCTAGGCAGGCGAGAAATCAGAGGATTTGGTTTTTTATTTCTCTATTGCATTTAGCGCCTTTCCCAAATGCTTGCTAATAACCTCACACATATGCAGGCAGTACATGACATGATGGCCTAGATTATAGACCTTATTGGCAGATCGCAGTGTGTTCGTCTAAAGGGCAGCCAGTCGGGTGTGGTGGTGAGCAAGATTGGTGTCCCTCAGGGGACTATTTTGTCCCCTTTTCTGTTTACACTCTACACCCTTGTCTTCTACCACCTTCAGCAGTTCTCTGATGACTACGCCCTTGTGGGAGGCATCAGTAAGGTCAACAATGAAGAGCACATCCAGGGTGATATGTTAAAGTTGGGAGAAGTGGGAAGTGCATTGATTAATCTGAACTGGACACAAGCCACGGAGGTTATCTACAGGAGAGATTAGAGCAGACTTCTTCCTGAAAAGGCTACGTTCATTTAACTTTTGCCACAGAATAGTGCAGATGCAGATCAGTCTGTGGTAGTTGGTGCACTGTTCTTTGCTGTGGTTTGTTGGAGAGGTGGTAACAATGTTGAGGCAACTCCATATTAATGTCCATGATTTTGGAATGGGATGTCCAACATGCTCATATGGGTGTGATGGTCAGGTGTGCAGAAAACTAAGGCTATATAGTGTATGTTATTATATTCTAGTGTAATTTATTGTATTGCTGTGTATTTTATTCAGGTATTTTGTCTATTACAGGGAGTACCCCTTTGCATTGTCTGCAACTTCTGTAAAAACATTACTTTTATAATTTTCAGTATTTTTGGTTTCGGTCAAATCGCTTTTTGAATGGGAGTGATAGGGGTACTACTATGATCGCATCAAAATCGCTATTTCTAAAACACTGAGAAGGCTTGACACAACATGAAACTTTGCTCGAAGTATCACCAGGAGCTGTACACTCAAGCACTGAAAACTGCCCATTGAAAACTGCTAACAAAACCTTTCTTTTTAGTAAACTCTGTGTACACAAACAATGTTCTCAATGCTCGAGTTCATGTTTACAACCCCTGGTGATACTTCGAGCAAAGTTTTATGTTGCGTCGAGCCTTCTTAGTTTTTTCAAAATAGCAATTTTGATACTATCATAGTAGTGCCGCTATCACTCCCTTTCAAAAGGCGATTTGACCGAAACCCAAAATAGGGAAAATCTTAAGTGGTGTTTCCGTCCTAATTATGCTTTTAACCTAGGTTGCATTTTGGCATGAGTGGGATGCATCTCGTTATGACACAGTTGCACACTTTAGCTAATTGGTAGCCTATGTATGATAACATTTGATCGGTGACCATACAAACTATATCTGCCCTGGTCATCGATATATACTGGTACATAGCTTTCTTTTAGAATGGTGAACTACTGCCTTGT
The DNA here is from genome assembly GCA_016801145.1 of Umbra pygmaea. Classification (NCBI taxonomy): domain Eukaryota; kingdom Metazoa; phylum Chordata; class Actinopteri; order Esociformes; family Umbridae; genus Umbra; species Umbra pygmaea. The sequence continues at coordinate 25,124 of JACXGM010003049.1, read as the reverse complement.
TCAATCAATCAATTTTATTTTATAAAGCCCTTTTAACATCAGCAGTTGTCACAAAGTACTTTTACAGACACCCAGTCTAAAAAGAAAGAGCAAGCAACAATGTGAAATTGACAGTGGCTAGGAAAATCTCCCCAGTATATCTTGTAGCCAGCTGGCAAGCATAAACTAGTTGTGACTCAGCTGTGAGCCATGCATCATCAACCTTCCACTTATGTACCGACTTAAGTCTTCAATGTTGAATCCTTGTACTGTAGCTACCTGAAGGGAACAAACATAATTTTCACAGAGACAATATATATTTTGGGTTCTAAATAATTTAATAAAACTGTAGTTTACATTCATCATTTATCAGTCTGTGCTAAGAAAAAACACACATCTGAACTACAATTAACCAAATTCAGCTTGCCTTCCAAAAAAATAACACAACCATATTTAAGAATAAGGATATTATTATTATAAGGTGGAAGGAAAGGCATTGCAAAGGCATTGCCAGGATTTCTGGGCTCCATGAAAGAGAACCTGCATGGCCCCCCAAATCATACATTAGGGCCTCATTTCTCTCATTTCAGGGCCCCTGAATCATCGTCACCTTTCCCTACAGCCCTGGGTAGTAAATCCTTGTCTAATAATTTATGGAGAATAAAATAACATGTTATGGTACTACTTTAGAAATATACATAGCATCTTCAAAGCATTAAAAACGGTGCACTGTCATTTATTACTTAATAAAAAAATTTTAAGGCACATCCTTCTGTTTTCCACTTTCAGATGTGCTGTGAATAACACTCAAAATCAAGAAACACTCGATAAACATTATAATTGTACTCTAATATGATATTGTGATACTATGTTGATTCTAGCATTTTGAATTGATTCCCACTTTAGCCACGTTTTATAGCTAAACAGTTGTCCTATTACTTATAACTTGCCCCAAGACTGCAGATGTTGGACAATGGAAGGGTAACATACGTTCTTAGGCCTACTCGGGTACTCAATATATCTTTTTACGCATAAAGTGCGTAATGTTACACACATGTGATTCTGGAACATCTTACTTCTAGGGTAACTAACGGTCGTAGGGGATTTTATTATAGACTCGAGCCCTGCTGCGGTGAGCACGGATAAACAATCGTCACAGAAGCACCTTGCTGAAATGGGCGTGGACGCAGAGACGTAGAGCGTTCGAATTCTTACTTAATCCAGGTTCTAATCGAATCGACAGGGAGAGGGACATATACGACGGGACGTTACTAATATTGCAATAACAAAATATGGAGTATTAATGGAAACAAGTTTTTTTTCGTATAGCAGTATAGATGGCAATAGTGTTTTTAAGAATGTAGGAACTTATTTGTGTGTGGTGGCGAGTATTAAGATGACATATTGCGGAAATAGTCACCAAATGGATACGAAGTATATGTTGGATAGACAAAAGCCGCAGGATTTTGGAGCAATGCTAGAGCAGTTCAACGTTGTTATTATTATAACATCACATGCCTTTATTTCCTTCTATGAAAAGGGGGTAGGATACCTATTTATTTCCTTCTAAAAAATATTCAGATAAGGGTATGCACAATACTAGTGATGTTTCAATAAACCCAAAGCTGCGTTAAAAATACTGAATGAAGGTCTCGTGCACAACAAAGTTTGATAAGAGCTTTGGCCAACTACAACCCCAAGACACCGCGCCGGAAAAGTGTCAAGTCTTTAATTTGCATGGTTTTACCCAGACTGCCAGTCTATTAAAAACCTTGGCAAGCTGCGATGGATACTGCCGGCAGTAAAGTGCCAGGACCGGTCGTCGCTGGCAGCGATGGCATCAGCAGCACCAGCAGCACTGTAGGAAACGCAAACGCGCCTAAACATTTGTGGAGACAACAACCAGTTCTGTCTCCACTACACCACGTGTTCGGTGTACAGAAGAACAACAGGGTAAGACAAAGAGGATTTTCGGACACTGAGAAATACCTCAGCCCTAGAATGGACCGGACTTATGCAGTGGATACTGGGCACCGACCTTGTTTGAAGAAATCGCGGATGTCATGGCCATCCTCGTTCCAAGGACTTCGACGGTAAGGACACAACCCCCTTCACGCTCAAGGAGAATGAGAGGGCGTGTAATCAATATGAACGTAAAAGTAGGCTTGTAAGTACTGACATGCAGGTGGAATAGGTTGCTACACTATGTAAAAAAACATGAACTTTGTTGCATACATGTTTGTTTTCGTTTCCTTCAGGATTTGCATTTTATGCAGCAGTTAAAAAAAATGTGTAGGTAACCCGACTCCATACTCTAGTCGGCTAGATGAGATAAAGGTTGATTTGTAAATTATGTAAATGAGGGTGTAGTAGGGCTACACATTCATTAGGGTATGTTTCTGCCTCAATACTCCGGTCACTATATTGATGCCTTGATGACTATTGAATAAAGACAGTGAGTAGATAACGTGTTACAGTAACCCCTTGGACGTGCACCCAAATCCGTAAAGGGAACACAAGTAAAATGCGACATGTCAAAATAAAGTAAAGGTGATAGCTATATCAAATATTATAGGGAGTAACATTGCAACCTAGGCTGTTTACTTTGGGTTGTGTTTATATATGATGATAGTGTAGCTTACTTTAAATAGGAGATGAAGAATACTGTTTCGTGGGTGCAGGCCAAATGACATTATCACAACTCACAGAAACATAATTTGCCCATCAGATTGACTGACCATTTAGGTAAAGATCAGTAAAAAAAGACTACTGTATGAAAATGTTATTTGCCAGCGTTATCTTAAACTTAACACCAATTTTTTTCTTAATCAAGTACATATTTACTATTTCTGGCACCCCATAATTTCCTATGAATGTCAGTTGGTAGAGCAAGGGAGGTTTGTAGGTTTTGTTCCCATTAGGTCAGGTAGAGAAAGTTCTGAAAGTTGCTATGTGGGCTTAGCCTACTAGTGTCATCATAAGAGCATCTGCTGAAGTACTTCTAGCATTCGTATCGAAATGATAATAGGGTAATTATTACATTACCTATTACGTTTCACGTCATTAGCATAATTTACGTGGAAAAGGATTCAGACGGCCCTTTAATTAAACACTTTTCTTGTCAACAAAGGCATGTTTATAATCTTATGCTTGCCTACTTACAAATTAGATGTGTAAATGTTCGTTTTCCAACGTAGTTAAAAATGAGTGTTCCCGAGTCACACCAAAATATTTAACCAGAATGTTTCCAGCATATTACAGTACATATGATTATAAACGCACAGGCTATAGCAGTATGTCTCTGTCATGCAGTTCTAACCAGCTCTAATTCACTGAAGAACCTGTCTATACTGTCTTTGGATTCGTGTTCATTTCAGACAATGGTATGATACGTTTTAGTATTCCTAAATAATTTAGGAGGTGGCTAAATTAACAAAGTATTAAGCACTTTATACAATAAGTGGCTTGTGCCCAGGGGACAAACAATCACGCAGCCTGCTCAAACGTAGCTCAATATGATTTGATTGACATTTCGGAATGGACAGACTTCTAAATCAAACCAAGAAAATTTCTGTTTATTATTCTTCTGCGCCACTCTTAAGTTAACAATTAAAGTATTATTTTTGTATAGAAAACTACATTTAGTGTGCTTCTCTACATAACATGTCTGTCAAACAGATTACCATACGACATGCACATGAGAAGAAATTTCTTCATGACTGAGAAAGAGAAGGCTAATATCACCACAGACGTCAAAAGATTAATAAAAAAGGTAGGATAAAGTGTTGTGTAATCAGTATAAATCTACACTATATTCAAGGGTGTAGCTGTTGAAATATGGGATTACACATATATATTAAATATATTAAGCATATTTTTCTTATTGCTTTTGCTTTTCAGATTCATAGAATAGAGAAATAAAATGTTTACAGTGTTTATAAGTTGGTTGCTTGAAATAACACCTATTACGTTCACTTTACTGACAGCACGATGGCGATTGGTTTAAAAGTAACACAACATGTGTTGTCCCTAACTGGACACAACATGTATTATATTAACACATCTGTTCCAAGAGTGAATTTGTAGCAATTTCAGAGGTGTGTGCGTGTGTGTGTGTGTGTGTGTGTGTCAGGGGGTGGATGTGTGTATGAGAGGGAGTCAGGTAGTGAATGTTTATGAAAAGGTGTATAAGGCAGAGGATGCTGTGAAACTATCTGAAAACTGAAGTATGGTTTACAGTCCCATAATAACAGTATTTGTATAGTGCTCCTAGATTTTCTTGTGTATGCCTACATTTCTTTTTGTTAAAAACGCCAGCGTAGAGCCCTGTGCATAGGATTTATTTTCGTTAGCCGGCTTCACTAAACCTGACAACTGCGATCTGCATAAGAGGTGTCACAATGGTGGTTATCAATTCGTTTAATCAACACAGCTTTTCCCAATCTAGTGACGAGCCCATTCGCATAAAAGGGGCGGTGTGTGCACCTTATTACCAATCGCAGACATGAGCAAGTCTACCAGAGCCGCATATTTCACTCAAGAGTAGCAAATGATAATTTTAGAGAAATAGGAAGAAATAAACCTATAATCCAGAAATAAAGCAGAAAGGAAAGCTTGGAGAAAATTTCCAACTGCGTAAATGTTTCAGTTACAAGGTTAATCAATATCACTGCCCCCTTATTAATCCACCACTAGATCTGACTATAATTACAACTGTGTATTCCATAAAACCAATGTGTTGATCAGATAAATGCTGACGGCGTGTAAGACAATTCTTTGCAGTATTACTTCTTAAGAGGCTGTCATTAGTTGGACTAGACCTGGCTGCCTACAGATGGTTTGAAAATTATTGAACAGGTAGAACACAGTGTGAATCCACTGATTGTGTTCTTGACATCGTGAAAGGTTTTCCACAGGGATTGATTCCACACTAGGTCCAGTTCTTTTCAGCATTTATATTAATAATATCGGTTCAGCTATAAAAACTGTAAACTACACCTTTATGCAGATGATACTGTTGTTTATGCAGCCGTCTCTGGCTGACCAGGCTCCAATCTGCTTTTAGAGCCATACAGAATGCTTTCGTTGAATTTAAACTGGAATTGACTGAAAACGTTATATGTTTTGCAGATTGGATGTTTCCCCCATTGAATGTGTTCATGCTTATAACTACACTGGACAAAAATATAAATGCAACACTTTCGTTTTTGCCCCCATTTATCATTAGCTGAACTCAGTTCTATGTACACAAAAGGCCTATTTCTCTCAAATAATTTTCACAGATCTGTCTAAATCTGTGTTACTGAGCTCTTCTCTTTTGCTGAGATAATCCATCCACCTCACAGGTCTGGCATATCAAGATGCTGATTAGACAGCATGATTAGTGCACAGGTGTGCCTTAGGCTGGCCACAATAAAAGGCCACCCTAAAATGTACAGTTTCACCACTATGCCACAGATGTTGCAAGTTTTGAGGGAGTGAAACTGACAACTCCCACGCAGTGATTTAAAGGCACAACAGGTGGATTCAGCACCACGGCCAGCTCCACAGCCTACTGAATTGTTTGTGATTCCTTATGCATGCAATCGAGGAACATTCCATAAATTCCACAGCAATTCAAATTACATTCAAACACTTACAGTTAAAATTAGGTTTATCACATTACTCTGTTTTCGAAGCAATTAATGGTAACATTCTGGAAAAAACAGTACAGCAACCTTAAAACATCAACCTGCGCCCTTAACACACTTCCCACATTTTTTTTTAAAGTGTGTTTAACTGTTTAGAAGCAGATCTCCTAGAATTGGTAAACTCCTCACTTCTTTCTGGGAAGTCCCTAAAAACTGCAGTTGTTAAGCCCCTCCTGAAAAAGAGCAATTTGGATCACACCGTACTGAGCAACTACAGACCAATCTCAAATCTCCCTTTCATAGGCAAGACCATTGAAAAAGTTGTTTTCAATAAGCTGAACAAATTCTTAAGCTTTTTTCCCCCCACTAATCTGGTTACCGATACCAAAACCAGTAGGCTACTTGGTATCGGGCCCGATACTGGGCATAAGTAATAGTACTTGTACTTGTGAAAAAGGCCCGATACTCCAAGCCGATACTTCCTCCACATTTAAGAGCGTTATGCTGCGCAACGCTTTTACAGCCCTATGCATATATTATATATAAACAGACACTTTGACAATTTTCAATCTGGCTTCCGACCACATCACAGTACAGAGACAGCGGTCGTAAAGATAATAAATGAATGATATTCGCCTCAATACAGATACAGGCAAACTATCAGTGCTGGTAGTACTCGACCTTAGTGCTGCATTTGACACTGTCGACCACGACAAACTTCTTGACAGACTGGAAAACTGGGTCGGGCTTTCTGGAATGGTCCTAAAATGGTTCAGGTCATACCTAGAAGCGAGAGGTTACTATGTGAGTATAGGCAACCATAAGTCTGAGTGGACATCCATGACATGTGGAGTCCCACAAGGCTCAATTCTCGCACCACTCCTATTCAACCTGTATATTCTCCCACTGAGCCAAATAATGAAAGAGAAACAAATTGCTTACCACAGCTATGCAGACGACACCGAGATCTACTTAGCCCTATCGCCTAACGACTACAGCCCCATTGACTCCCTGTGCCAATGCATTGTTGAAAATAACAATTGGATGTGCCAAAACTTTCTTCAGTTAAACAAAGAGAAGACTGAAGTCATTGCATTTGGAAACAAAGATGAAGTTCTCAAGGTGAACGCATACCTTGATGCTAGGGGTCAAACAACTAAAGATCAAGGCAGGAATCTTGGTGTTATTCTGAAATCAGACCTGAGCTTCAGTAGTCATGTTAAAGCAATAACTAAGTCAGCATATTATCATCTCAAAAATATCTCAAGAATTAGATGCTTTGTTTCCAGACAAGACTTAGAGAAACTTGTTCATGCTTTCATCACCAGCAGGGTGGGTTATTGTAATGGCCTCCTCACTGGTCTTCCCAAAAAGACCATGAGACAACTACAGCTAATACAGAATGCTGCGGCCAGGATTCTAAGCAGAACCAGGAAATATGAGCATATCACGCCAGTCCTCAAGTCTCTACACTGGCTCCCAGTCACATTTAGGATAGACTTTAAAGTATTATTACTGGTATATAAATCACTCAATGGCCTAGGACCTAAATACATTGCAGATATGCTCATTGAATATAAACCCAACAGACC
>JACXGM010003049.1:0-17823 GCA_016801145.1 Umbra pygmaea | reverse complement strand
CGCTCCAACAGTAGTCACCTTTAAATCCAGACTCAAAACACATCTGTTTAGCTACGCATTTACTGAATGAACACTGTGCTAAGTCCGAACTGATTGCACTATATTTTATATGGTTCGTCCAGTCTCTTTTATTCTTAAACTGTACTATTTTTCTAATTGTTTTTAATTTTTATTTTAATTGCTTTTATCTTATCTTTAATCTGTTTTTAATTTTATGCTTTCCTGTTTATGTAAAGCACCTTGAATTGCCATTGAGTATGAAATGTGCTATATAAATAAACTTGCCTTGCCTTGCCTAAGGCATCATATTACTGAGGCTAAGGTTATGCATAACATTACTGAGGTTATGGTTAGGATTAAAGTTAGTGTTAACATTACAAAAACTGACAATTACCTGTGCATCATGCTGAAATGGAGAAAAAAACACATTGCTTCCATCTGAATTTGAACTTCTGACCACCTGAGTGAAGGTCGGTTACTTAAACATCGATCCACCATCCCTGACCACACAAAGATTCAGACTAACACTGACTACACTCACAAATGCTCCACTCTAAGTTGCACAGTGACAGACCTTCATATGTTCATATTTTATGTTAATTGCCCTTGTCATATGTTCTTATTCCACATAATTGGGTTTTACTAAATAGTTCCCTGGAAATGTAATTCCAAAATGATTTTTCATGATTAATCTTTTTTAGTGTGACTGTTATAAAATTAAATTCACATTTGCATTTAGTGCAGGTGAAAAACAGCAACATCTAAACAGCAAGTCACACCAACAGACTACATTTTAAATCTATAGTTGATGAAACAAATAAAGTAAGTTGTATTAACTAAACAAACCTGCGTATTATACATAGGCAGCCAGGTTACGTTTTCAGAAGTTGACCGTCATTGAAATTTCCTCAGCATAATTATGTAATAAATGTATTTTATTAGGCCATTTTGCCCTCCCTTGTGTTTGGAGCGGTTTACTGTAGTTCTCTAGGTTAAGGTTTAGTCTTATATGAAAATACCATTTTTTTTATTTACAATGATTACAATAATTGTTCTTTCTAAACTTAAACTCCAGCTGAAAGAAGACCTTCAGCCCGAAATTTGGTATAGCAATTTCCAAAGTTCGACAACTTGTTTTGAAAGTCTTGTCTTCCTCGCCACTACACCGAGGACTGTGTTTGAGGAAGAGATTCTGGTATCCTTTCAGACAAGTGCACCATAGTAAATGTTCATGTTGTGTTTATTACAACAAGTTTGTATTTTGTGTGGCTTCCCATAAAATGCAGAACAGGAATCTGGAAGACTGTACTGAATTTATGTACTGTCCCACTTCTTTTGACTTTGGCTGTTGTTCTTTTCCCTGTCCAAACTGCTTCAGAGAATTCATGAGTCATGAGTATGAGGTCTTAATCTTGTTTGCACAGTGTTTTGAACATTATCGTGCTGAATGATAAAGCTTTTGCAAATCGGTCAAAGATGGCCATTTCTTGACTTTTTCTCAGAGCGAATGTATGCCCTTTGGTGCTAGACAACTCTACAAGAAGTGACATTTAGATACTGTTAATCTGATGCAGGCAGCATTTGGGGCTTACACTGAGTTTTCTGTCTTTCTACAAGCAATCTCACAGGATATCAAAAACATTTATTATTTCTGGACCCTTTTTTATATTATTATTTTTAAAGGTACTACACATTTTTAAATATGCATAAAATCCATATATTGGTTGCCTGTAAACAGAGCCGGTCGTGACCTTCCTGGGGCCCAAAGCATAATTCAGCTAAGGGGGCCCTCTTACCTGATCCGTGAGCTTTGTAAACCATTTGCCATACCTGACACCATAATGCTTCCACTAAAACCCTCCCTCCTTTAAAACAGTTATATACTATTATTTACCTATTTTGGAGGGTTCTTGGCAACTTTTGCTACTGCAGGCCCCTAGACAATCACATGTAGGACGGCCCGACCCTGCATGTAGAAAGGTTGTAGAACCAATTTGACTGAAAGTCAAGGGTACACTATCAGTGGCTGCCAGTCTTTACTTGAATGGAAGCTGACGTTTACGGTGGCTGGAGGCTGGTATGATGTAATGTGAGTAGTGAACATTCTGAAAAAGTCAGTCAATGAGAACGGTGCAACTGCAATACCAAGACATGTTACCGCCACTATTTTTGAAAAAGAAAATGTGCCAAACTTGAAAACGCAGCAGCATTTGGATGCACTTCACCAATAAAAGCAACAACAACGCAGAGTGCAACATTTGCAAAGCAAACACCATTCGACATAATTTTACTATTCTTAAGTTTTCGTGTAAAATGTTCAGACAATTGTTAAGCTATCTGATTTGTTCTAAAATCTGTTTTGTACAACAGTCCTTTTTTACTGTAACAAAAAAAGTTTTATAAAGTAAAGTGTAGCATGAATTGCATTCAAGGCAACTTTATTACATTACAAAATGTCACAAAGCAGTGATTCGTCATCACCTTGTGTAATGTTTAAGCCCAATTTATACTTCTGCGTAGAAGTTACGGCGTAGGGTATGCAGAGCCTGCGCCGTAGGTTACGCATTAACTTCTACGCAGAAGTATAAATCGGGCTTAAAATGGAAATCATTGACAATAGGTCTGGCAAAGTAATATAGTGTTGCTAAAACTAGTCCTCACATTCAAAATTAAATTATTTTGGTGGGATGTCTGTTTAAATCTGCTCCATATTGTACTTTATCCTAGCAATTATTTCGCTGGAAAAACAAGTACCGCCACCCCCCTGTGAAAAAAGTAAGATGAACGGGTCTTTGGAAAGGCTCTTGAAAAGAACCATCACTACTGCTCTCGTACTCTGTCGTTTAAACTGCACAAACCGAGGTAAAGTTGGTTGAATGTTTGATATTGCATATTCAAAGGATATTCAAAACCCATATCAGGTTTTGTTTTCTTCCAAAATCACGTTACATTTAAAGAGACAGTGCACAGCTTTCCCCAATAATACATCTCAAAAGCATAAAACATGGTTTTCTTTACCAATAGTAAGAATTAAATAATATGTCACTTAATGTAATTTATTTGTAATTTCACATCTAAAATTTTTATAGGTCAAGAAGTTTTTCTTCTTGTTATTACTGCTTCATATTTGATGTCCCCCTTACATTGTAGCAGTAAGATTAATGTTACAGTTCAGTCATTTAGCAGATGCTCTTATCCAGAGCAACTTACAGTAAGTACAGGGACATTCCCCTGAGAAACTTAGGGTTAAGGACCTTGGACAAAGACACAACGACATTTGGCAGACGGGAATTGAACCGGCAACCACCAAGAGGGCAGAGGAGAATGCCCAGATTGGTTTGAGCTGATAGAAAGGCAAAAGTAACTCAAATAACCACTCGTTACGACCAAGCAGAAGAGTATTTCTGAATGCAAAACACTTTGAACCTTGAAGCAGATGGGCTACAGCATTAGAAGACCACACTCAGTGCCATTCTTGTCACCTAAGAACAGGAACCTGAGGCTACAATTTGCACAGGCCCAGAATTTTCTTTAACAAAATAAGATTGAAAAACATTGCCTGGTCTGATGAGTCTCATTTTTTGCTGCAACATGCAGATTGTAGGGTCAGAGTTTGGCGTAAACACAATTAAAGCATGGACCCATCCTGTCTTATATCAACAGTTCAGGCTGGTGGTGGTGTTTATTTATTTATTTAGTTTTAATGTCACCTTTTGTTTAACCTGGTGGGTCTTTGAGAAGAGATTATCATTTGCAACAGCGACCTGGCCAAGATAAAGCGCAAATGCGCAAGTTTCACATGAAGTTACAATGGAATGGTGTGCAGGATATTTTCTTGACACACTTTGGGCCCTATTTTAACGATCTGAAACGCAAGTATCAAACGCGAAACGCAAGTTACATTGTGGGAGGGTCCCGGGCGCTTTTGCTATTTTACCGGCGGGATAAATGATTCTTGCGCCCAACGCATATCTAAAATGGGTAAGTCTAAAGTAGCTTCATTAGTCATAGGTGTGGTTTGGGCGTAACGTGCAATAAACCAATCAGATCGTCATCTCACATTCCCTTTAAGAGCAGGCGCGCTTGTTCCATGGCGGATTGCTATTATAACGGCGATTTTCTATAGATTTTCTTTTTACAAAATGTAAATAAAGAAATGTCTCAATACATAGCTTACTTTCCAATGTTTTGGACTCACTCTCACTGAATCACGAGGTTATGAATGCATGCTAATATTTTTGCACGAGACGAGATTACTCTTCAGTCAAATAAGCTTTCCACTCCCGTTCTACATTTCTGGGCATTTAAGTGGCTGGCACGGATTTAAACATCACTTCTCCTGAAGTCCTCTAATATTTCCTAATTAATGTCATCAACACATCCATGATTTATGGAAATGTTGCGTGAAATACAACAAGCCACAAAGAATGCTGCGACTTGAGTAGTGTACCTGTTCTATCCAAACACCTGACGCGCATTTTCAGTGTGCCAAATGTTCGTTCAATTAGGCTACACTGCGTGTTTGTGTGTTTTTGATTAAACAGCATTTTACGCACTTGCTGGCATCATAGATTGTCATCATTAACCATGTCTTTAACGGATAGCTGTTGTCCCCTTCCCAGCTACCCATCCAAGGGGGGATTCCTCATGGCAAAGTTGCCATAAATGAGTCGTGGCTTGAGCCTGAGTAATTCTGAGTAAAGACATGGGTGATTTTACTATTAGCATCGCAAATTACGTGTGTATACTTGTTGATTGAATGGGTTCCCTTGAGGTTGATGTATGTCAGTGCAAATAATTAATTAGGAATAATTTGAGTAAATGTGTACACTAGATGTATATCTATTTTTCACATTTTTGGACACCACAATGACTTCCTCGTGTGGAAATATTTTTTACTTCTAATTATGTATTGCAATAATAAAGAACTGCTGCATTTGTGTAGATGAGAGGAGCAAAGTGCATGCGCGATGTGCACACGCTACATTATGGTTAGGCATGCGCCCTTAAAATAGCATATGAATAACACGCCACTGACTTTAAACCAGGTTTTTCCTGGTCAGTGGCGGAATTGTTTTCGGGCACTGAAAGATAGCACCAGGGAACGTTTGCGCAGGAACACGCCTCTTCTTTTCGCTGAACCGCCCAACGAATGCAAGTTCATTCCCTAATTTACCAACGCGCGTCTGTGGAGGGAAAAGTCCCATATGCGTCGGGTGTAAGATAGGAATGATACATGCGTTTGTGTAAAAAGTCAATTGCACTGGGTGTAAGATAGGGCCCTTTAGGTCCCTTAGTACCAATTGAGCATTGCTTAAATGCCACAGCCTACCGTAGTATTGTTGCTGACCATGTTCGTCCCTTTATGACCACAGTGTATACTGTGCTACTTCCAGCGGGATAATGCACCATGTGACTAAGCTTGCATCATCTCAAACTGGTTTCTTGAACATGACAATGAGCTCACTGCACTCAAATGGTCTCCACAGTCACCAGATCTCAATCCAAACCAGCACCTTTGGGATGTGGTGGAACAGGTGGTTCGCATCATGGTTGTTCAGCCGACAAATCTGCAGCAACTGTTTGATGCAATTATGTCCATATGGACAAAATCTCTGAGGAATGTTTCCAGCTCCTTGTTGAATGTCTGCCACGAAGTACTAAGGCTAGCAAGGGTTTCTCAAATGAAGTGGATGGTGAGTCTAAGATTAAACCACAAAAAATGTGAAGTCTCGTACTGGTGATTTTTTTATTATCTTTGCCCTCATTCCATAGCTACAAAGACGTTGCTGGGTGTCCAGATTCAATGTTGATTTATTGCCTCCTTCACCACCATGAGCTGTTTTAATGACTCCTGGACTACCAAGAGGAAACATTATTGTTAGTGTTACTGTTGTGTCATTTTAGCTTTTAGTTGGTAGTGTGTCTCTTGAGCCTTAACCACTCCACGTGTTACTTCTCGCAATCCCATGTGATATGTTTTGACCTGCAAAAAAGACAACTTTAAATTAAGTAAGATGACACACATTTGGTCTCTTAAGATCCCAGAATACATATTTAAAGCATTATATTTAAGCATTAACCTATTTTTTGTCTGCATATTACCCTTAGTAACTATGCTTTTTCACATCATAGCATCTTAACTGTCTAGTGAAACTTAAGATAATAGTACAGTATTTTGTCAAAACAAACAAAATATTTTCTGTAAAATTCAAGCTCAGTTGTCATATTTCAGACAATTAATTTACACTAAATGTTGATGTTTTTGAAACTATTGAAAGATTGGGTTACACTTTATTTGGAGAGTCAGAAATTCCATCTGTAGGTGCTCTACAGATAGTTTATTGATGATATGACTGTCAACAAACTATCAACAATCTATCTGTTGATAAGCAACTAATTGTGTGGTTTAAGGGTAGGGGTAAGTTTAGAATATGTTTGTGGGTAATGGTTAAGGTTAGGGTTAACAGTAAGGGAATGCTTATGGTTAGGATTAGAGTTAGGGTTAGTGATAGTTTGTTAAAATGTTGTTGATAGTCTGCAGATAATTTGTAGAGCATCTACAAATACACTTTTTGGACTCTCAAAATAAAGTGTTACCAAAGATTGTTACTTCAACTCATTTACTACTTATTTTATTTACTGCAGTATTGCAGAATAGATGTACAGTAAGAGGCACCCAAACTCCCTGGTTCAATTTGTGCTTCCTACTTTCTCACAAGCTGTTTGCAAATTCCACACTGACATTCTGAGTGTCAAAGATCTATTTAGATAAACATGCCTCACTGACTAACAGATAAAATATCCTAAAATAATTTAAATAGTTATTTCCAAATGTCTGCTAATCACAGTAGATCAACATAGAAAACTATGCTCCTTGCTGTAAAACAACCAAACGTAAGATCTTAGTCTAAAGTCTAGGCTAGGCTACACTAGATGCCAGTACATACAACCATAGGGTTTACTAAGTGATGTCATGTCAAATTTAAAGTATCAGTGATGGTTTTAGTGTGCCACAAAAAGTACAAAGCTCTGATGATGCAATAATAGGTAATTATACATTAAAATGACATGTTTGGTTTAATATACTAGCATTAATATACTAACCTACTGACTGATACATAATTTGGTGACTTATAATCCATCCATCCATTTTCATCCGCTTATCCGGGATCGGGTCGCGGGGGCAGCAGCTCCAGCAGGGGACCCCAAACGTCCTTTTCCCGAGCCACATTGACCAGCTCCGACTGGGGGATCCCGAGGCGTTCCCAGGCCAGGTTGGAGAAATAATCTCGCCACCTAGTCCTGGGTCTTCCTCGAGGCCTCCTCCCAGCTGGACGTGCCTGGAACACCTCCCTAGGGATGCGCCCAGGGGGCATCCTTACCAGATGCCCAAACCACCTCAACTGGCTCCTTTCGACGCAAAGGAGCAGCGGCTCTACTCTGAGATCCTCACGGATGACTGAGCTTCTCACCCTCACATCTCTAAGGGGGACGCCTGCCACCCTCCTGAGGAACCCCATTTCAGCTGCTTGTACCCTGGATCTCGTTCTTTCGCTCATGACTTATAATATAGGGTTTTTCAGCAGGTAAATAGTTAAGGTAATATTAAAACAAATATAAAAGGAAAAGTAATCTGCATTAATTGGACTAAATCTGATTAAAGCATGGTGAATAAATCCCAATGTTGTATGAAAACATCTAATCTACAATTTTCTCAAAGACCACCCACTGGCCAGGAATCTGTCTGAGCACCCACCCTAAACGAAGTAGTGCCATTCTTCAAATAATGCTGTTTGACACTCCAATTAGACCAGGCCTGTATTTAGCTGACAGTCTGCACACTGTTCTACTTTTCCCTGATCACCATTGTTCACAGAACCACCACCAATTCTAGGCCTCTCTAATCGAACATGATGTTAAACATTGTAAGAGTTGTTTACATCCCCTTGCCGCTGCTAATAAGAGTGATTTTCCACGCCAAAATACAGCCATATGTGTGTCAAAAATATATCTTTGGCTATGTCAGTAGAGTTGACTACAGCTTTTTATAAGGATTGAGTTCATACAATTTTGAGCTGTTCTTGATTCTGATAATTAAAGACTACACACAGAAATTAAGTAAGCATGTAAAAGTTAAAGCAATTGATTGTGGAAGATAAACTTCACCTATGGTGATTGATGTGCGTCTGTGATTATTTGAAAAATGGTGATGAAATTAAAATGTGTATTCCCCTTGGCCATACAACCTATTCCTATGAATACTGTTGTGATGATAGACTTTCTGAAGGTTTTATTGTAAAATAATGAATAAAAGAAATGTGATCAGTCAAAATGAAACCTTATGAACCGTGTTCCTGATCTGTTTTTCGTCCTCATTATTGTGAGTATTGTTTGATTTATCTGCCTCATGATGACCACCTTCACGAAAAACCACACCTGGCTATGAAGTAAATTTTCAAATACGTTTATCACTATGTACAAAATATTTGCTGTAATTTATAAATGAATCATTCAAGATGGATGAAAATACCCTCATAATTTAAAGACAATCTGAACTTTAACCAGATATTAATTGTATAATTTCAAATCCAACATGCTGGAATACAGAGAAAAAATAACAATTTGTCCCTGTCCAGATACTTTGTTTGATATTTTATTACTATCAAATAATATTGTGTTGGAGTTGAATACATCATTTTTTACAAATATTTACAACATATAACCAAGTTCCCAATAATATATCTATAATTATAAAACATGAATTCACCATTTAAAAGAAAAGACAAAGATTATATATATATATATATATATATATACGGTACTGTATATTCCTTCCTCAAACAGTCTCAGCCAGCCAAATCGCCAGTTGAGATCATTGAGTCATAAATTATGAGTTGTCAGCAGGCCATACATACAAAATCTGTCTTGTTATTGATTAAGCCTATATCTACAGACTGGTATAAAATAATCCGCTTTTTTGTAACATGGTTACAAAATGCTGGGGAATCACTAGATAGGAAAATGTACAACTATGTATCATTTACAAAAAGGTGTCCAATCAAAATGCATACTTGACCAATGAGTAAAATAATGTCTATCATGTTCTGTTCAGATGTGATTGGCTAGCTTGGATAGTCTCTGCTTAATGGAGTGGAAAGGGTTGTAGACCTGCACTAAATGATCACACCATTCCACACACAGTAGTAGGACTCTCCTATATGTGTTTAGGCAGTGGTGGAGACCAGAAAGCTACGTACCGGTAGTCTTCTCTCATAATTCACTATAGCAAAATAGAAAAAGACAGCTAATATTATAAGGTCACTTCGATTTCCTGTCTGAAGTGCAGGAGCTACTGTAATATCCCTGGAATAATATTCTCCTCAGTTGACTGGCACCTTACCTCAAGGCCATGGAGAATATTGACCTAGCTGCACTTCAAGGACTGTAAAATGACATCTGAACCAATTAAATATAGGTATACACTAGAAGACGTATATGCGGCGCTGTTCTGCAATAGTCCACCTTTAAGGATAGCATAATGAACATTTACAGTGAAATTAACCTTTTAGTGATTTTAAATGCTATTATCCAGAGGCAGTTACTGGGAGTTCATGGAGGAACAGCCTCCATAGAACATACAGTGGGAATTTACAATTTTTAATTTTAAAATGTAAATTTTTCTTAATTCTTTCATTAACAGTATATTAGTGTGTCCTGGTTTAGTACTTAGGCATCGATGCAGTGATGATTTGGAAATATTGATCTGGGATTAGGGCTCGGAAGGCCAGCAGGAAACGATTTGGATCAGGACCCTGAGGTGGCCTTTTCATTTCCTGGTCAATTACGAACGTCTTTGTGGATTCTGATGTTTTACTTGGGTTCTTCCTGAAAGATCGACTTCTGACTAAGTTACAACCCAAAATCCAAGATGCAATGGACTTATGTAACTTTCCATCTGTAACTTTCTGATTTATTTCTCCACCTGAACCTTCTTACTCACTGTGCATTAGGGCAAAATGCACTGACGTCTTCTACATTGCCGGTTTAGTACTGTTGTTAAGATTTAAACACACTAATGGTTTCCGTAATACTGGTTATTGGTATAAGTCCTTTCCCCAAGGTGATAGACGACACATTACCAGTGAAACAACAAGCCATGTTAGACCACATTACAGATCCAGACCGAGATTCTGTAAAGAAATCAGAATGTTAACGCAATTTTGCTTGAATTTATTAAAAGGTGTCAAAACAACTAAACAAATCTTTTCTTTAATAAAGAAACATATTAGTAATGAAAAAGTAACTCTTTCTCTGAGAAATTCTATTAGTAAAATATAGTTTGTTTTCTGGTTGTGTTCCAAAATATATATTAAAATTAAACAAACTATATGGGAATATAAAAAATAGAGCCCTGAAACATTCTGTATTGAAGACAATCTTTGCTCATACACAGCCATAGACCCCTATAAATAGACCCCTATAAATAGGACCCTATAAATAGGACCCTATTCTCAGGTACTTTACATTCTGGAATTTGTGAGAAAGGATCCTCTTCTCACATTCAAGGATCCGGGGCGCAGATGGCTCAGTGGGTAGGGAGTCAGACTTGTAGTCAGAAGGTTGCCAGGTCGAGTCCCGACTGAGCCAGATGTTGTTGTGTCTTTGGGCAAGACACTTTACCCTAATTGCTCCCAGGTCGTTGCTGTAAATAAGAAATTGTTCTTAGTCAACTTACCTGGCTAAGTTAAATAAAATAAAAATTAAATTATATTTATCTGTCTACAGTAGTGTCTGTAGTGTCTACAGTAGTGTCTGTGTAATATACAGATATCTCTCAGAATGTGTTAGCACTGGTTGGCTGTGATGCCAGATGACCTCCAGTTAAAACACATGACCCCGATGTGTCAACATGCCATCGAGCCTAGACCCCAATCAGCACTTCTGGAATAAGAAAGAATTCAGAACATTCTGGTATGATGGCATCTCTGGTATTCCACAATTGTAGCTTGCTGGTTGCTAAGACCCCATATGTGTTAGGATTTAATGTTTAATCTGATATAAAACAGGAAGTTTCTGCTGTCAACACAGAGTAGGTCCCATCTCTGCACGGTAGCACAGCACTCTTACACAGCTTTAAGTTATGTGCTCCAACCCTCTGGCTGTGTGTCATTAGATCCTGTGTCGTAGCTGAGCAGGCTTGGTCATCACCTCAGGGCATGACGCTATAAATATCTACAGTCAAATGCACAGCATGGCTGGTCACAGTATTACGATATATGAGAACAGCACTTTGTGATTACTCAGAAGGACAAATAGATATTGGAAAGACCATAGGAGATTTATATCTAAATCAAATAAAATCTTAGCAATGCATCCAATTTTATCACTCTTACACGATGAAGAGTTCATGGAGCTTTTTAGTGCATATCAATGCATAGATGCATCGTTTTATTTTTATTTCAGTTTGATATGACTGTCAATTTGTTTAAATAACCTCAGAGCTGCCGATGTGATTATTTATTCATATGCCATTTCTCGACAGTTATCACAGTTTTGACATCCCTTGTCTTTTAGCCAATAATAACAAAGCTCTTTGTCCCACATGAGTCATTTCTATTGGAAACTTGTGGGCTGACTGTCCTAATATAATGCAAATTGTCACTTGAAAGAGTAACTGGGGGCAGTTTCCATTATTCTAATAAATTGCATGAAAGTAATTGGCAATTCACCCACAGATATTAACTTTTAGGGTTTATCAGAGAGTATAATATAGTACATTACTTTTACTGTCAAAAAACACTGCAATATCATTAACATAGGGACCATTCATTTAACTTAGACAATCAAAATAGGTTTTGAGAGTGACATTTCATTTTTGGCTCATTGGAACGTGCACTATCGATTTATTTTATGAAGCTGAATTTTAATTTGAGAGGTTTATCAGACCAACAGTCTCTTTGTGCAACAATGCCTGGAAGTGTTGGCTTTATCATAGAGAAGCTACAATCACCAGCCACGTCATTAGGTACACCTTGCTAGTACTGGGGTGGACCATCTTTTGCCTTTAGAACTGCCTCAATTCTTCATGGCATAGATTCAACAAGGTTTTGAAAACATTCCTCAGAGATTTTGGTACATTTTTGCATCACACAGTTGCTGCAGATTTGTCAGCTGCACATCTGTGATGCATGTCTCCCATTCCACCAGATCCCAAAGGTGCTCGATTGGATTGAGATCTGGTGACTGTGGCACTTGAGTACAGTGAACTCTTTGTCATGTTCAAGAAACCTGTTTGAGATGATGCAAGCTTAGTCGCATGGTGCATTATCCCGCTGGAAGTAGCACAGTATACACTGTGGTCATAAAGGGATGAACATGGTCAGCAACAATCAAGATCTGTGACATGACACATGGTCAGAAACAATACTCATGTAGGCTGTGGCATTCAGACAATGCTCAATTGGTATTAAGGAGCCCAAAGTGTGCCAAGAAAATATCCCCTATACCGTTACACCACCACCACCAGCCTGAAATGTTAATACATGGCAGGACGGATCCATGTTGTTTACACCTAATTCTTACCCTACTTTCTGAATGTCGCAGCAGAAATCAAGACTCATCCGACCAGTCAATGATTTTCCAATCTTCTATTGTCCAATTTAGCTGGGCCTGTGTAAAATGTAGCCTTTGTTTCCTTTTTTTTAGCTGACAGGATTGGCACCTGGTGTGGTCTTCTGTTGCTGTACCCATCCACTTTAAGGATCAACATGTTGTGCATTCAGAGATGCTCTTCAGCAAACTTTGGTTGTAATGAGTGTTTTTTTCAGTCACTGTTGCCTTTCTATCAGCTTGAACCGGTCTGGCTAGTAGATCAGCACTTTCTGAAATACTCAAACCAGCCGATCTGTTACCATCAATCATGCCACGTTCAAAGTCATTAAAATCACCTTTCTTCGCCATTCACTGGCCACTTCTTTCCCCATGTCACAAAGCTCACATCATCTCAAACTGGTTTCTTGAACATTCACTGTACTCACGTGGCCTTCACAGACACCAGATTTCAAACCAATTGAGCACCTTCGGGATTTGGTGGAATGAAAGATTTGCATCATGGATGTGCAGCCGACAAATCTGTAGCAACTCAGTGATGCAATAATATCAATATAGACCAAAATGACTGAGGGATTTTTCCAACACCTTGTTGAATCTATGCTACAAAGAATTTAGTCAGTTCTGAAGGCAAAAAGGGGTCCAACCCGGTACTAGCGACAAGTAGGGTTAAGTGCCTTGCTTAAGGGGAGAATTACAGGTATTTCATATCATTGGTTCAGAGATTCTAAGGAGGAACCTTTTGTTTACTGGTGCAACACTGTACCAACTAGGCTACCTGCCCCCACTTCACTCAACATATAACATTTCTCACTGATCAATGACAGGTCTATAGTAACCGATCACTGTGAGGATTTAATGACACTATGCTACGGACCAATAAAAACAACTGAAATGCTCTAGCACTCCTGATGTATAAAGGAAGTACACTTTAACACGTAAGTAATGACTCCATTGAAGTGAATGGAATAGATCCACAATCAGCCTGGAGGAGAAAATCCATATCCACTTGACAGCCATAATCCATTACAAGGTCAATGCAATGTTAAAGCCAGTACTGCTTTTTATTGGACACATCCAATTTGTTTTTCAAATCCCCTCTGCAGTGGTTCAGGCTTTTGTACCAACCTAGCATTTACATTCTTAAATAACCAACCAATCATAGTTTTCAATTCCAGGTTTTGAATTAGTTATTCAGACCTGTAACAAAAGTATGTACAGACTAAAAGTGATCAGGGTGGCCAATAACTGTTCAGCTGTATCCTGCATTTACAAGCAGGTTTTTCTAGGGGTATTTGCAAACAACTGGGACTGGGCTGGAAAAAAAATAATATTTATGATCATTTTCATCGCTAAAAAAAGATTGAATAGATTTTCAGTCTACATCATTTCTATCATTACATTACAAATATGACCATGTTGAATCAGCATGGAAAATGAGTTGAATTTTCAAAGAGCTCTTCTATTGTTTTATCTAAATCTAATAACATGCTGTAACATGGTAATAACAAAGGTTTTCAATTTACATTGAAATTACGCCAGGTGTAGTGTCCACCGAATATGGATCAGAACTAGCTCATTGTGTAACCGGTGCTCAGTACACAGAAATTGTCTCAGAAAAATATGATTAAAAAACATAATCAGCCCTGCACATACAGTAGGGCCACTGGCTACTAGGAGCTATGATCACTAACAAAGTCTTTTTTGCGAAAGCACAACCACAAACAAAAAGCTCTCTATCTGATTATGTGGAATAGCCAAGCCTAAAGAAATGGGGCTCTGCTATTATACTGTACATTCATATAATGTTCTGACCCACAGCCTCTCAACAAACAAAGTCTACACTACTACAGTTGACACACATGAGCATTCCCAAAGGTTATACTAGAAATACAGAATAAGACATAAACAACAAGCTGACAACATCACAAATCACCCACAATACTGTATATGTACATATATTTTACATCAGAGTTTTCCATCTGGGATTTAATCTCATCAAGAACCAGGCTTCAAACAAACATGAATAGAGGTGTTAGAACAAGATATTTGGAGGTTTGGCTATAAGACTAAAACAGATGTTACCATGTCTCCTTAAATGTATTATCTAAGTTCTGGAGTGTGGAATATAACGACTTTTATTCACCTGACACCGGCAGTTAAATCATAGCAGCTGCTCTGAAAATATCGATCCAGGCCACCTAGATAGTCAAATGCTTTGGTTGAGCCGTACACCATGCCACAGCCTACGGGTGTTAATGATTGAGCCTGGATTTGGGTAGATCTCTGGAGATTTCTAGGACAGAGACATTTTCTTGGCTGTTTGACTGGCTCAAGAAACAGATAGGTTTGACTGGAGCCGAAAATCACTTTAAAATCCAAAACCGTTGGATTTTAGAGCCAACAGTACATAATGTGCTTAATTACAGAAACATAACTATGGAGGGCACTAAATAAATATACAACAGTAATAAAACTATGCAAATAGTAAATCTAATTTAATGATAAATAGCAGTCTGCAAACAGGACTATTGACAAGTTACATAAAGGTCTGAGAATGGCATGGTAATTTACTAAAAGCAAGTATTGTAATATCATTACAAAATTCATTATTTCATTATCTAGGCCAAAACAAGTTACAAAGCAATAATGTCATTAACAAGGCATTTATGTTCTAGGCAATATCAGACAGGAGAGATAAATAACTAATAGCCTAAAGGCCATCATTGGGCAAAGGAGAGACAGTACTGTAGGCAACTCATTGAAGCAGGACAGTATAAAAAGAGAAAAAAACGATGTATAAAAAATTGTTAGATAATCATCAAACTATTTGTTTCAAAATCTGCGTTGTGGCCCAATAAAATATTGTAAGTCCTATGAGCATGTTAGCATCTTTTGCGGGAAATATGCAACTTACCAATTGATAAAGGAATCTTGCTGCCCTGGTGCTAAGAGTCAGGTCAGGGGCTGGATGTCCACTGCAGTTTGTCTGAAAGCTCTGACCTTAACTTTGTGACTTTAACTATGAGATTGTATGGTGTCACTGTGAGATTGTATGGTCTCACTGCAAAAATGGCCTAATGGGACCAGCAACAAGTGCTACCGATAGAGACTATCGCTTAAATGTGTCCAGAGTAAAGAATCAGAGCAACTTGACATCTTTTTAGAAGCCTAAGTGTCAGACAACATCCTCTCATCCAAGCCTCACATCTCCACCAGGCCCTTTTTTCCCTCTTCCTCTTTTCTCTTTTCATCTTTTTTTAAGCCTTCCTCACTTTGTTTAGCTGTGCTCTTATGACACAGTTGAGGGCTCTTTTAAAAGACAGCCACCAATTGATGAGCTGACAGCCAAAGCTCGGGTGGCCGCTATGTTGGTTACGCTGTGTGGGGGTGTGGTGGTATGATCTGATGGTTGGCTTCACTACACTGATCCCAGCTCAGCCACTGGGGTTTGAGGCCTTTTAAGCTGGGCATCCCAGAACTGGCTCTGGGTTTGTTCTTCCAGCTGCGTAGGGAGACCTTGGAGACAGACACTGAATAATTCATGGCTCTGACTGTTACGTGGACATCTGTATGAGGGCATCGGGGAGAGTTATTGAACAGAACAAAATGAAATTCATTCTAGTTTTATACACATCTGTGTTTGTTAAATGACAGGCTGAGAGCCACTGACTCCTGTAGACTACCAATAAACCTACCCATGTGAAGCCTCAGTCAGCCATGTTCCTGTGAGCCAATCAGAATTCAGCCGTTATCCTGTGAGCCAGTCAGAACAGTGGAGTTATAGTTAGGACACACTACCTAGAGATCTGTTTTCTTCCCTATCTGCATATTTTTTTCATCTTCTCTGCTTTAGTTTTCTGCTTCATTTATCCATTAGATATGCTAAAAGTAGTTTTTCCGGTTTCAGCGGAGCACAATAAAACCACTTTATAATCAGAAAAATCCCTGTGCTTCGCTGGAAGTTTGTGCTTTGCATTGCAAATTTAAACACTCTAATACGCGCTGTTCCATTGTTCACACCTTGATTAGACTGGTCACTGCGATGCTAGGCTAACCGCGGGGAGAGAGTGGTGGTGTGAGACACAAGTAGCTTATCAACAATATTTTTCAGCTCAAATGTAGTCACACCTCAAACAACGCTATGGGAAAATGAGCTACTGTAGCCCAGGACAACAATCGACGTGTTTGAATTGATGCCAAGGTATTTTTCCTACAGTACTTTCCGTGGGTTAACTGCTGATGTCTGAATACAGACCTAGGTCTATTTCCTACATTGCGTTTTTCCTCAATTTTTTTCTGCAGGCCTCAGGTGCCTGGTGATGGCTTTTAGAATGCTTTATGGCCACATGTCTCCTGCCTACACTGTCAGTTATAATCTAAAGACATGTCTCCTGCCTACACTGTCAGTTATAATCCAAAGACATGTCACACCCTAGCAATAGAACACACTGCTTATGACACATGAAATTTATTTTTGCCAGTGCAGCTACACCAACTGGTAATGCACCTCCAACACTCCATCCAGGGTTATTTAAGTAACTATATGGGATGACACCAATGGGAAGGAATTCATGCAAAAGGCTTAGCATGGTTTAAGGGAGTTGTTTAGGTGATCCAATAGGTTTCTTCCACAAGGTCATCTATAGTGTATTTGCATGGTGGTACAGTATGTGGTACCTGGAACCTAGAGAAAGATAAACCTATCTTTAAGCTGAATTGAAGCTACACAAAGACTATGGTCACAGCCCACCTATTCATATCTTCATTTTTGGACAATAATTGAACACTGATAAACAAAGTGACCTTATTACAATGGGCTGTGTACCTTCAGATCCCCCACCTGGTACAGCCAGAAGAGGACTGGCCACCCCCTTGAGTCTGGCCTCTCTCTAGGTTTCTTCCTAGGTCCCACCTACTAGGGAGTTTTTCCTAGCCACTGTGCATCACTTGTGTTCAGGGATGGACTGGGAAAAAATTTGGCCCGGGACTTTGGATGGAGCGTCCGGCGGTGGGGGGGGGGGTGGCGCGCGCGTGTGCGCGTGCGCTGTATCTGTCGCTCCCCGCGTTCGTCAATCATTCACTCTGTGTTTCTCCTCATTTGAATATAGAGGAACTCTCTCTCGATTTGACGGCCGGGCCAGAGCGCAGTTTTGCGGATGCAACAGCCTGTCCATTTTAGCCTACTTTCACTTGTTTTAATACGTCCGA
>JACXGM010003048.1:32265-43921 GCA_016801145.1 Umbra pygmaea | reverse complement strand
CGCAAGAAATGTCACGCCAAAATCAAATTTTCTCCCCTTTCGATCCGTTAATATTCTGTTGATGACTAGACCACAGCGTATTAATGACAGGAGAGTAGACCCACAGCTGTAACATCTGCCTAAAACGTTCTCACTGCATGATTCTCTGATCGTTGATTCGCTGAACCTTGCACCTGTACATCAGTTGCGTGTGAAAAGTTCAGAGTGTTAGATTCGGAACATGGTTGGGAGTCGGAGCACACTGCCAGGGTTGCCATCTCTCACGCATCTGGCGTGACTCTGACGCTTTCAGAATTAAAAAAATAAGCGTTTCCATTCTATTAGCTGTTTTTTTGCATAAATCACGGTTTATACTAAGTAAACAAGGACTGACATTTCTAAAATTAGGGTTAACAGAAGTGTTCTCCGCGCGCAAGAACGCGCATGCGCGCGCACTGAAAATGTACCGAGTCTCACGCCATCCAAACTCCCAAAGTTGGCAACCCTGCAATGATGATGAGCTATCTACTCCACACTAACTAGAATAAAGATGATCTAGACTCTACGTTAACTAGAATGATGATCTAGTCTCTACACTAACTAGAATGATGATCTAGCCTATCTTCACTAACTAGGATGATGATGAGCTAGCCTCTCTCTACACTAACTACAATGATGAGCTAAACTCTCTATACTAACTAGAATGATGATCAAGTCTCTACACTAACTAGAATGATGATCTAGCCTATCTTCACTAACTAGAGTGATGATGAGCTAGCCTCTCTACACTAATTAAAATGATGAAGAGCTAGCTTCTCCACACTAACTAGAATAAAGATGATCTAGACTCTACACTAACTAGAATGGTGATGAGCTAGCCTCTCTACACTAAATAGAATGATGAGCTAACCTCTCTACACTAATTAGAATGAAAAAGAGCTACCCTCTATACTAATTAGAATGATGATGGGCTAGCCTCTACACTAACTAGAATGATGATGAGCTAGCCTCTCTACCCTACCTCGAATGATGATTAGCTAGCCTCTCTACACTACCTAGAATTCTGATGAGCTAGCCTCTACACTAATTAGAATGATGAATAGCTAGCCTCTACACTAACTAGAATGATGAGCTAGCCTCTCTACACTAACTAGAATGATGATGAGCTAGCCTTTCTACACTACCTACAATGATGATGAGCTAGCCTCTCTACACTAACTACAATGATGATGAGCTAGCCTCTCTACACTAACTAGAATGATGAAGAGCTACCCTCTACACCAGTAGTATTCAACTCTTCCTCAATTAATGTTGAGGAAGAACAGAAAACCAGCAGGCTCCGGACCACGTATGGTTAGAGTTGAAGACCCCTGCTATATACTAACTAGAATTATGATGAGCTAGCCTCTAAAATAACTACAATGATGATGACCTAGCCTCTACACAAACTACAATGACGATGGGCTAGCCTCTCTACACTAACTAGAATAAAGATGATCTAGAATGGTGATGAGCTAGCCTCTCTACACTAACTACAATGATGATGAGCTAGTCTTTATAACACTAACTAGAATGATGAATAGTTAGCCTCTACACCAATGTGGTGTAGAGGCCGCTCCATCCAAAGTCCCGGGCCGAATTTGTGACCCAGTACATCCCTGGGTACAGTATTGCCACCTTAAAAAAGATCCAATGTCTCGCTCAATAGTGATAAATATCAATACAAATTAGAAAAAGAAAATGCCTTGCAGATGTGCAAAAATCATTTGTTCAAATACTGGGAAAGGGTTGTTCTATTTCTCATTTCCCAAGGACAAAAAAAGGTAACTATGTGCTCCTATGTTAATTGCCAAAAGCCTAATTGAATTTACGGGGTTCACATGGGAGGGAAAGTAGGCTAATGACCAACTCAGTCAATTTGTGTGGGCTACCACAGATCACAATTATACCTCAATTCATTATGTACTCGCTCAAGACTGCCCTCATATGGAACCAGAGTGGAACTCTGCAGCCAGTTCAGAAGCCGGAAGTATTTTCCCGAGACTTGCAGTTCTCTTTAATGACAGTATCCAAGATGGACAGAGCCTTGCCCTTCATTCCTTTGGAGAGAAAGATAAGTCAATTAGAAGCACTTTTTCGGTGATAACCGAGCAAACTGCGCAGCCTCTAGACGAGCGTAACGACGTAGATGTGACGTGAGCAACGTCTCTGAAACTTGTAATTCACGCTAACGATTCATTTGAGTGAGTGAGTGAGTGAGTGAGTGAGTGAGTGAGTGAGTGAGTGAGTGAGTGAGTGAGTGAGTGAGTGAGTGAGTGAGAAGGGTAGGAGTCATAGAGCTAAACGTCGGGAGTGTGTCGTGAATGTAGGGGAAGGTGGCATTGGAGTGAAAAGTGGACGACGGCGGGTGTCGACAAGTGGCATATGGGTGGTAAAGGCTGGTGGACATGTGCTTGCAGAGTTGTACGGCTGTGTCGTGACTGGGGCTGGCATGGCGGGGAGTTCAGCCGGGAGTGAGATGGAGGAGGGAGTGTAGGTAAGTCGACAGGGGCAGTTTCAGACGGTGAAGGGGAAGAAGGATAGGAAACGGGGGCGAGTGGTGGCAGACGAGGGGGACAAGAACGCCGCAGATGTTGGTGGGTTGAATGGGGTGGGGAGAGGTAGTGGCGGGCAGGGCATCGAAGAGGAGCACAAAGTTATGGTGGTGTTTACTGAACCCACTAGGCAGCTGTTGAACCCTATAGGGTTGACGAAGGCCATCAAGGCTGAGATTGGGCAGGTGAAAGATGCTAGGTGTATGGCTGGGGGTAGGGTAATGATATTTGCTAGGGATGGGCAGCAAGCAAAAAGAGTATAGGTGATGACAACGATGGGTGGGGGACAGGTGAGGTGTTTTGTACCAGGTAACATTACGCTGTTCAGGGGAGTGATTACCGGGGTGCCGGTGGAGGTTATCATGGATGAATTTATGAGGCAGGTGACGGGAGGCACGGTGGTGAGCGCCAGGAGGATGAATAGGTAGGATAGAAAAGAGGGAGAGGAAAGCTGCACGGTGTTGGTGGAGGTTGTGCAGGCGCTGCCGGAGAGGGTTTATCTTTGGTGTATTACTTTTTATGTGCGGGAGTTTGTGCCGCCTCCGCTTAGGTGTTTCAACTGTCAGCGCATGGGGCACGTAGCAAGCATGTCAGGCGAAGATGCGGTTTGCTAGATGTGGGGGGCCGCATGCATATGGGAAGTGTGGTGAGTTGGACAAGCTAAAGTGTTGTAATTGTAGTGGTGAGCATAGTGCAGCTTTTGGGGGGTGTAAAGTACAGATGATGGCGGTGGATGTGCAGAAATACAGCGTGCAGAATAAGATTAGCTATGCTGAAGCTACAAGAAGAGTGGGTGAGAAAAGTGGTGAAGGAGGGGTGGAACTGGCTACCGGGGGGGGGGGGGGGGGGGGGGGGGGGGGGGGGGGGGGGGGGGGGGGGGGGGGGGGTGAAGTGTGTGTTAGGGAGGTGGGCAGGGAGGTGAGAACGGTGGATGTGGTGAGGACAACCTGTGATCATGAGTGTAGGGTGGGGGTGGACTCCCTGGTGGTGAACAGGATGGATTTTTTGGCGTTTCTTAGCAGTATAATGAATGTGGGTACACAAGTGATGGGGAAGTCAGCTCGCATACATGTGGTGGTGCATGCAGCCAAGAAGTTTTTGGGCATCTATGATGTCACAGGGGCCATGGTGCATGAGAGGATGCTTCGGCCTAACGTAGATGGGGTGGAGAAACATCCTGGGTAGTATGGTGTTAGTAATCCTTCAGTGGAATGCCAGGAGCCTGGTGGCGAATGGGCAATAATTTAAAAATGTATCTATGACCTTGGTGTGGTGCCTGATGTGGTGTGCGTACAGGAATCTTGGCTTGTCCCTGAATTGGAATTTGTGGTTCCTGGGTTTATGGCGGTGAGGTGTGATAGGGTTGGTCGAGTAGGTGAAGGGTGTGTCACTTTTGTTAAGCAAGGGGTGTCATATCGACAAGTTGGTGTACAAGGGGCTGAATGTGTAGGGGTTGTTGTTGGTGTGAGAGGGGGTGACGTTTGTGTGATTAATTATTATAACCCATGTAAACCGCTGGTGTTAGAAGAGCTGGTAGGCATAGAGAGACAGTGTGGGGGTGGAAAGGTTGTGTGGTGTGGTGATTTTAATGCACATAATGAGTTGTGGGGGAGTGTACAGACAACCACTAATGGTAAGATTGTGGAAGAATTTATGGAGAATAATGGTTTGGTGTGTGTGAAAAATGGGAGGGGGACCAGGATTGACATAGTTACGGGGCATGAGTCGTGTTTGGATTTGACGTTGGTGTCTGCCTCGCTTGCAGGCCGGTGTGCGTGGAAGGTGTGTAGGGAGTCTACAGTGGGGAGTGATCACTATCCGATTGTGTGCAGAGTGGAGGGTAGTGTGGTTAGGCAGGACAGAGGGAGTGGGGGACGGTGGTGTTTTGATAAGGCCGATTGGAAGAATTATCAGTATCTATGTGGGGGGGGGGGGAGCTGAGGTTGGTAGGGTCGATTGATGAGTGTGCGGAGGTGGTGACGGCGTGTATGATAATGGCTGCTAAGGTGGCTATTCCAGTTGGTAAGGGTGAAGGGCGACAGCGGGTGGTCCCGTGGTGGGCGGCTGGTTGTTCGTGAGGGGTGAAGGAGAGGGATGTGGTGTTGAGGGTGTTGAAAACGGGATTGACAATGAGTAATTTGGAGGACTATCAGAGGAAAAGGGCGGTGGCTAGGCAAACGATTAAGAGGGCAAAGGGACGCGTGGCAGGAGTTTTCCTCGACCATTGGTGGGGTGTAGAGGATGTTTAAAAAGATGGAGGGGGTAAGGGGGGGCATTCTTGTGTTGGTGGAGGGGGACGTGTGTGCGGTGAGGGATAAAGATAAGGTTGAGGTCATAGGACGGGCGTTTGCCGCAGTTCACGGTGTGGTCATTTATGTGCGGAGGCACAGAGGAGGAAGGGGGTGTTGTTAAAGGAGCACAGAGATGTACTGAGTAGGAGAGTGGAGGGGGGTGATGCCATGGATGCAGAGTTTTCTATGTACAAACTTGATAAAGCTCTGGAGGGGTGTGGTAGGACGGCACCTGGTCAGGATAGGGTGTATTATGTGATGGTGAAAAATGCATCTGTAAGTGTGAAGGTGGCAGTATTGGAACTGTTTAATTTGGTGTGGAGGACGGGGGCACTGCCGGGTGGATGGAGGAGGGCAGTGGTTTGTCAAGCCGGGTAAGGACCCTACAAAAGCCACTAGTTATAGACCCATGGCACTCACTTCGAATTTGTGTAAATTGACAGAGAAGATGATTGTGAGTAGGTTGGTGTTTTATTTGGACAGTAGGGGTTTGGTGAGTGAGGCACAGTGTGGGTTTAGGAGAGGTAGGTTGACTACGGATGCTTTGGTTACGGTTAGTACGGAGATAGCCTGTGCTTTGTCTAGGAAGGAAGTTATGTGTGTCACATGCTTTGATGTTGAAAAGGCTTATGACACAATGTGGAGGGAGGGATTGATGATTAAGTTAGGTGCTATAGGTGTAGGGGGTAGGCTGTATAACTGGGTTGTGGATTTCTTGTTTGGGAGAGTGTTTAGGGTGAAGGTGGGGGCAAGCATGTTGAGGGAGTTTGCGGTAGAGAATGGGACGCCTCAGGGCAGTGTGGTGAGTCCGGTGTTGTTCTCCGTAATGGTTAATGATGTTTTAAGAGTTGGGGCAGGGAATTGGGGTCGCATTGCACGCGGATGATAGGGCTGTTTGGAAATGGGGGAGGAATGTGAAGTATGTGATGGGGAAAATGCAGTGTGCTGTGTCTGCGGTGGAAGAGTGGTCATTTAAGTGGGGCTTTAGGGTGTCGGTGGTGAAGTCCTGCTTCATGGTGTATTAAAATAGGAAGGTGGTGGATGTGGGTTTGCGAATGTATGGACAGGATATAGGCCGGGTGGTGGTGTTTAAGTATTTGGGTATGTGGTCCGTCGAGAGGTTGACGTGGAGGAAACATGTGGCGTATGTGGAGGTTAGGTGTAGGAGGGTGCTGAACCTTATGAAGGCGGTGGTGGGGGTTGATTGGGGGGCTGACAGGCAGGCATTGCTGTGTGTGTATCAGGCACTGATTAGGGCAGTGGTGGACAATGGGTGTTTTATATATGGGTCAGCGGCTAGGAAAGTGCTGGAGGTGTTGGACAGGGTGCAAGCACGGGGACTGCGGCTGTGCGTAGGCGCGTGTAGGTCGATGCCCACAGCTGCAGTGCAGGTGGAGACAAGGGAGATGCCGTTGGCGTTGAGGCGAAATTCCTTTTCTTTGACGGATTTCGATCCATGTTGAAAATTCTAAGGGCGAGGCCTCTAATCCGTGCATACATGTGGGCGTAATATTTAAATTACGATTGATTTCAACCGTCTGATTTATCAACACCCGCTCATTCGTACGCTGGAATTGGAGTGATACAAATGTTTTGTAAATCACATGTGAGTCTCGTCGTAAGATGATAAATGCGCTTAGATCTACACTGGTTTCTACGCACGTTTGATAAATGAGGGCCAATTAGAGCGAAGCTTTTAAATTTATTTCCCAATAAAAATATATTATAAATAGGCTGACCCAGCTTTTCCATAATTGGCAGGTGTAGTATGTTGATAGGGAGGCCCTAGATGTGTATAGTGATTTTGGCAGCACTTGACTCAATAACAGTAAAGTTATTGAAATAATTTCCCAATAAAATATATTATAAATAGGCTAAGCCACCTTTTCAATTATTAGCAGGCGTAGTATGTTGATAGGGAGACCGTAGATGTTTGGAGTGATTTTGGAAGCACTAGGCTCAATAACAGTGAAGCTATTGAATTCATTTCCCAATAAAAATATATTATAAATAGGCTGAGCCGGCTTTTTAATAATTAGCGGGTGTAGTATGCTGGTAGGGAGGCCCTAGATGTGTGGAATGATTTTGGAAGCACTAGACTCAATAATAGTGAAGCTATTGAATTTTCTTCCTCATAAAAATATATTATAAATAAGCTGAGCCAGCTTTTCCATAATTAACAGTTGTAGTACTATGTTATTAGGGAGACCCTAGATGTGTGAGTTAATTTGGAAGAGTTAGATTCAATAAGAGTAAAGCTATTGAAATGTATGTTTGTATCATAGAAATGGAATCTAGATTTAATTTCTATGGTTTGTATCCACTTTCGGTTTTGCACTATGTAGACGGTCCCTAGACGTTCGGATGATGCATTTTAATTATCCACATATTTAACGGTTCTTTCGGATGAAAAGGTCTTACTGGTCTTACTACGGTTAGATAGAGCTGCCTATTGTGTAATGAAAACGTTTCGCTTATGATTTATTGAAGCGCAAACCGCAAATCGACCAATTTCTCTCTCACTTTACCGAAGTATTCATTGTAGCTGCCTACCTATAGCTAACTAAACTAGTTCACTGACACAGTGATTGGTTTCGTCATACCGTAGCAAGCAATTGACTAATGTACAGTACTCGATAAAATAATTTAAATTACCGTTACAGAACTTACGGTTGAACATATGACATAGGCTGCTTATTCTCAACAAACTAGCCATGGCTATACTGTACAGTAGTGCTGTCTGGTTTCGGTGGGGTATAGTGGTCGCATTCCAGATCCACATTCTGCATTAAAAATTCTGTTAAATATCTTCAGTTTCTGAGGTGGTATTTTCTCTCTCCCCAAATGTGGGGGTGAGCAAAATGTATCCTTTTTCCTTTGGAACGTACCCATTAGATAATTTCTGCTGCCAGCTAAGCCATGATCAAAATAAAACCATTACAAGTAAGACTATGAAGAAAATGTATTTAATTACTTTTTTTATTTATTTGCACAAAACAAATATCGAAGTCGTAAACAACGTAACAGGATACGTCATATCCATATTTGTGGTATACTTCCGGTATTAAGTGTACGCATGCAGAGTGCTCTAAAATAGAATTTGGAAAAGAAGTGTTGTCCAGTTTCTTTCCTTTTCCCTAAATAATCTTGGTCGATAATATGGCTGATTTTAATTCAGGTCTTGACCTGTCCTCTGCTAGTGCTTCTGAAAATGCTGAAGCTGCGGAACTTCAGAGAATGATTGCAGTTGAGCAACAGAAAGCTCAGTTTCAAGCACAGGTAATTACTCTAGCTATAGTAGCTTAGCTTGTAGCTAGCTATACTTATATTATTGTACACGTACGTAGCTAATAAATAGTTCCTAACGATTTTTGGACTTCTGTCCTTGATATTCTGCTATTTCTGGTTGTTAAATCTAAGAGAGCTTGTGCTTGCAAATTCAATTTGTTTGTTTTTCTCAAGGTTATACTAGATCATTCATTATTAGACTATAGAAAGCTGATAAAACAGACAATGAAAAAAACGTATTTATACGTGAACTATTTAATCCCGTATGACTATACTCATTTTATGTCGTAGGTGCATACATTCACCGACGTTTGCTGGGATAAATGCATTGACAAGCCAAGTAGCAAGCTGGACTCCCGGACAGAGACGTGCCTGGTTAACTGTGTGGAACGCTTCATTGACACCACCCTCACCATCACCAACCGTTTTACTAACATGGTGCAGAAAGGGGGCATGCATTGATTTAAAGTTTACACCAGGAACAATTTAAAGAAGGACAGTGTGCATTGATTGATTTTTTTGTATGATTGATTCATTCATAAGTGTCATTATGGTAGGCTTTTCAGATCAACTCAACACTATGGAACAAATATCACAGGACCTGTGAGGCAAACATCTGCCAGAAATGGTGTGTTTCCCTGGACATTTTATTATTGACAACATTCGTGCTGCTGATATGAGGATCTTATACAGAACTATTGACTGTGTACATGACATTGTTAGTTCTGCAGCCATTTTTCAGATTGGTGGATGAATCTATGCTGTGTGATCTGCAATAGTATTTATTGATCTGTTTCAAACATGTAAAAAATAATGAGGAAAGCTAGATGATACTGGTAATAAAGCCGACACTGATGTTTAGTTCGTTTGATTGAAATTAATCTGATTCCTGTGTGAGTAGAGTAACAGCAATTTGTGAGCCAGGTAATGTGTCCCAGTCAATAATGGGATTTTCCTATTGGATGTTTTCACACTTTAAATGTTGAAATGGTACAAATAACTATAATCCCTTTTCATGTAGGAGTTAAATCACCTTAGAGATGAGGAAAAACATTGTTGGGTTTAGTTCTACTTCCGGTACCTCCGGTAGGGTTAGCTCAAAGAAAGCCCAATTTGGCAATTTTACCCAGTCTAGCAACTTTTGTTAATGAAGATCTAAACACTTCTGTTTTTTGTTTCCGCCTTAATAATCGCCCTTGTTTACAATGACTGAATACGTATTTTGATTGTAACCAAAGAATGGAAGCCAAAAGTGTTTCAGTCCTTCAAGAATGAGTTAATGTTTCTTTAAGAACTAAAACCTGCTATGAGAACAAACATAAATGAGAGTGGAAAGTAAAACAAGGTAGGACATACTGAAGAATCAAAAGTGAAAGCAGACTGATCCTCACAAAGCATTGCCTTATAAGCAGGTTCGTACAATGTTTATAATATATTTCAATTTTTAGCTGTTTGGCATTGTAAACTGGGGAATTGCATATGGTTATGTGATATTATATGGATTATATAATATATATTATATATACGATACAGTATATGCTACATTTGCTCTTTTACTAAAGCAATCTTATGTAACAGACTCGTCGACTATGGAAGAAGTCACATTTTCTGGCTGGACTTCGGTTGAGGAGAAGAAGCTTCGTTCAGGCGAGAGGCCACGAAATGAGAAAGTATACACCATGTTCCATGGCACACACCTATCCAACGCTCAGGATATTATAACAAATGGATTTAAACCCTCCAGAGATGGATTGTTGGGACCGGGGGTCTACGTGAGCCGCAATATCGAAAAGGCAAAATGTTACCCACTAAATGCGGACAAAAACGACGCAATAGTATTCAAGTTAAAGGTGCGAGTTGGCAAGGTGAAGAAGATCGACAGTGACAACCATCCTCTACAGAAGTCTTGGCACCAGAATGGTTACGACAGTTGCTGGGTGCCACCAAACTGTGGCATGAATGCCATTAGGTCTGGTCGAGAAGAAGATTGCGTCTGGGATCCCGCTCGGATTGTTGTTGTAGATGTGGCCTGCTGTTTGGACGACAAAAAGCGCTGGGAACTCAGAAAGCAAGTAAGAAAGAGGCATGGCACACAGAACCAGGGCGCAAGAGACGGGTGCAGCCAGTGTCACCAGGATACATCAAACACTGGGTCTCACCCAATCCAAAGTTGCTGGGCCTGCACCGAACGAGTTTGCCCCTTTCAGACGAAGCATGTGTGCAAAGAATAAGAAAGCGGTGCAGTCACAAACCATATCGGGTTACCTGGCTCTTGCGCAGCGCTCGTGTTTTTTACCAATGTCTTATCAATGTGATAAATTCTTTAAATTTTTCTGTACTTAGTATTGTAATGTCCTCGCAAATGAAAATTTACACATTAAGAGAAATGGACGACCGTTAACAAAATGTTGAAATAAAGTTTATATTTTCCCCTTCTGAATGTTAAATAGATATGTGTGCCTTGTGGTATTATGGTTTTTATGAAACAGGAGCCAGTATATTTTTGTTTAGGTTTAGCGCGGCAGCAGAATGGCTTTTAACGTGGAACATTAAGCATAATTAACTTATTATCCTCAGTCAGGAGACAAGCCCTGACAGCGCTTATAGTTTGATGACCAACCGAATAAATTTTATCCACTCGCCATACTCTTATCTCCATGACACGGTGGGTAAGCAAAACGTAATCATCGCGTCTGTAGGTGACGCTACGTACGTTATTAACATCGTGGACACGTAGAAAGCTGTAAATAAATTGCAAAAAGAATAGTGCAAATCAAGCCCCCGCACTGCCCCCCCCCAAAAAATATATATACACATATACATATATAATATACACATGTATACACATATATGCACACATATACATACACATATATATATATATATATACAGGTCCTTTTCAAGAAATTAGCATATTGTGATAAAGTTCATTATTTTCCATAATGTAATGATACAAATTAAACTTTCATATATTTTGGATTCATTGCACACCAACTGAAATATTTCAGGTGATTTATTGTTTTAATACTGATGATTTTGGCATACGGCTCATGAAATCCCAAAATTCCTATCTCAAAGAATTAGCATATTTCATCTGACCAATAAAAGAAGTGTTTGTAAAACAAAAAAAAGAAAAAGTCAACCTTCAAATAATTATGTTCAGTTATGCACTCAATACTTGGTCAGGAATCCTTTTGCAGAAATGACTGCTTCAATGCGGCGTGGCATGGAGGCAATCAGTCTGTGGCACTGCTGAGGTGTGATGGAGGCCCAGGATGCTTCGATAGCGGCCTTAAGCTCATCCGGAGTGTTGGGTCTTGCGTCTCTCAACTTACTCTTCACAATATCCCACAGATTCTCTATGGGGTTCAGGTCAGGAGAGTTGGCAGGCCAATTGAGCACAGTAATACCATGGTCAGTAAACCATTTACCAGTGGTTTTGGCACTGTGAGCAGGTGCCAGGTCGTGCTGAAAAATGAAATCTTCATCTCCATGAAGCTTTTC
>JACXGM010003048.1:11228-32165 GCA_016801145.1 Umbra pygmaea | reverse complement strand
ACCCCAGTCTTCCTCCAGACTCTGGCACTTTGATTTCTGAATGACATGCAACATTTGTTGTTGTTTTGTTGTGCTGCTTCTCTGTAGCCCAGGTCAGGCGCTTCTTCCGCTGTTTCTGGTTCAAAAGTGGCTTGACCTGGGGAATGCGGCACATGTAGCCCATTTCCTGCACACGCCTGTGCAAGGTGGCTCTGGATGTTTGTACTCCAGACTCAGTCCACTGCTTCCGCAGGTCATCCAAGGTCCGGAATCGGTCCTTCTCCACAATCTTCCTCAGGGTCCGGTCACCTCTTGTTGTTGTGCAGTGTTTTTTGCCACACTTTTTCCTTCCCACAGACTTCCCACTGAGGTGCCTTGATACAGCACTCTGGGAACAGCCTATTTGTTCAGACATTTCTTTCTGTGTCTTACCCTCTTGCTTGAGGGTGTTGCAATGATGGCCTTCTGGACAGCAGTCAAGTCGGCAGTCTTACCCATGATTGCGGTTTGGAGTAATGAAACAGGCGGGGAGTTTTAAAAAGCCTCAGGAATCTTTTGCAGGTGTTTAGAGTTAATTAGTTGATTCAGATGATTAGGTTAATAGCTCGTTTAGAGACTCTTTCCATGATATGCTAATTCTTTGAGATAGGAATTTTGGGTTTTCATGAGCTGTATGCCAAAATCATCAGTATTAAAACAATAAATTACCTGAAATATTTCAGTTGGTGTGCAATTAATCTAAAATATAAAATATTGCATGTATTTTAACGGTGAAAGTGTAATATGTTATTAATCTATTTGTTTGTTATGCAAAAGTACATAGGCTATAGTTTAAATTACTTATTAATTATTATGGTAAAACATTTGGCTATTAAATACATTTTCATGAAGACATCTGAATAATCAGTGTTGACTAATCCAATGTCAACATTTTCAACAATCATAAGCACAATTTACCCTTTAAAATATTGATAATCCTTCTTTCTCCTTTTCCTCTCTCCTTTTCCTCTGTGGGGCCCATTTTAGTACAGTGAACTCATTGTCATGTTCAAGAAACCAATTTGAAATGATTTGAGCTTTATGACATGGTGCATTATCCTGCTGGAAGTAGCCATCAGAGGATGGGTACATGGTGGCCATAAAGTGATGGACATGGTCAGAAACAATGCTCAGGTAGGCCATGGCATTTGAACGATGCCCAATTGACACTAAGGGGCCTAAAGTGTGCCAAGAAAACATCCCCCAAACCATTACACCACCACCACCAGCATGCACAGTGGAAACAAGGCATGATGGATCCATGTTCTCATTCTGTTTACTGCAAATTCTGACTCTACCATCTGAATGTCTCAACAGAAATTGAGACTCATCAGACCAGGCAACATCTTTCCAATCTTCAACTGTCCAATTTTGGTGAGCTCTTCCAAATTGTAGGCTCTTTTTCCTATTTGTAGTGGAGATTAGTAGTACCCGGTGGGGTCTTCTGCTGTTGTAGCCCATCCGCCTCAAGGTTGTGCGTGTTGTGGCATCACAAATGCTTTGCTGCATACCTCGGTTGTAACGAGTAGTAATTTCAGGCAAAGTTGCCCTTCTATCAGCTTGAAGCAGTCGGCCCATTCTCCTCTGACCTCTAGCATCAACAAGGCGTTTTCGCCCAGAGGACTGCCGCATACTGGATGTTTACCCTTTTCACACCATTCTTTGTAAACCCTAGAAATTGTTGTGCGTGAACATCCCAATAACTTAGCAGATTGTGAAATACTCAGACCGGGCCTCCAGGCACCAACAACCATGCCACGCTCAAAATTGCTTAAATCCCCTTTCTTTCCCATTCTGACATTTAGTTTGGAGTTCAGGAGTTTGTCTTGACCAGGACCACACCCCTAAATGCATTGAAGCAACTGCCATGTGATTGGTTGAGTAGATCATTGCATTAAGGAGAAATTGAACGGGTGTTCCTAATAATCCTTTAGGTGAGTGTATATTAGACTGTAATACCATCACAGAGCTAATACATGTTACAAGACAAGTTACTAGCAGGACAGAAGACACAGATAAGGGTTACTGAGTGGATTTGGGAACAACAACTTGCCAAGGCTCTTTTATAAAATAAGATTCTAGGATGTGTAATGGTTAAGATGACCTGTTGATCTGCTCATATGAGACAGTTCTGAAGAGATAAGGGGTCTTCTTGAAAGACGTCATGAACATTCTTAGGAGGGCTATATAAGCCAGCTCTTATGTGTTATTCAGGGCTTCTTCCAAACCAGTCTTTGCAGATGCCTCGACTGCTGTGATTTCCCTGTTTTCCAGACGAGATGTTACTTTATTAAGGCATGCTATGATCAACCTCGACCTGACTCCAGATAATCATCATTTCAACCAAGATCCTTTTTTGCTGCAGATTAATCATCATTTACATTTACTGAAAGTTTGTGAGTAAAGTCTCTACGCTAAAAGCAATCCTTTCTCTCTTGTCGTGTGAATGGGTCCTGCATCATAACTACACATTACACAATTGTATCCACTGTCCCTTTACCTATCAAATCTACTGTCAGACCATTGTACATATTGAATCTACCCGCTCTTTTTGGCCGTAATGCATTTTGCACACTCACTTGCACAGCTGTCTTTATACGTTTGGCACACTCCCTTTCCCACAGCCTTGGTCATTATGCCACCTACTCTAGTGTTATCTGCACTGCCACTTTGTATTCTGATAAATCTACCTCTCTAACTCAGACCCTATTTTTCCACTAACTGTATAGTATTAGTACTGCCACGTCACAGTACTTACTGAATATCTACCTCCATATCCTGACATTTGTTGCACTACCTGTACACATTCTTAATTGTTTAATCTGAAGATCTGCACACTGTATTCATGTTTTCACAAATTTGAAACGAGCTCATTTAGTGGATAAAATATTGGCCCATGTGATTTTAAAGCCTTTAAATCTTCTTTTTATTCAAATTTTAAAAATGTCCCAACTTTTCAGGAATTCGGGTTGTATATATGTATGTATACATATAAATATATATCAAGCATGCAAACTCATAAGGGGTGAGAAAGGTGACAATGAGCAATATTT
The DNA here is from genome assembly GCA_016801145.1 of Umbra pygmaea. NCBI lineage: Eukaryota > Metazoa > Chordata > Actinopteri > Esociformes > Umbridae > Umbra > Umbra pygmaea. The sequence continues at coordinate 29,094 of JACXGM010003048.1, read as the reverse complement.
TCTCATTGGATATGCATAAATCAAGTGACCCATTTTGGTTTCAAAACGCAAAATGGCAATACAATTCTGAATTGGTTTGGTGTCACTGGCTCACATGACATGGAAGAAATTGAAGAAAATCAAGACATTTCCACACAAAATCGCTTTTATTTCATAAACCATATTCATATAAATTAAAGGAAGCACTAAAATCGAACAAAAAAATGTGTGTCCTGTTTGTCCAATTTAGTAATACAAACTTCATTGGTATGGAGTCACTGGGTAACATGACATGAAAGATATTGAATAAACAAGACATTTCCATAGGAAAATGCTGTTTTATTCATGAAAATATTCATATAAAATAGAGAAAGCACTGAAGTTCATCAAAAAGATGTGTGTCTTTTTTGTCTGGTGTAGTAATACAATGCTTCAATGGTTTGGAGTCACTGGGTGACATGGCATGGAAGGTATTGAAAAACAAATCCAGACATTTCCATACGAAATTGCTGTTTTTTCATAACAAATATGTATATAAATTAAAGGAAGCACTAAAATCCAACAAAATGAGGTGTGTCTTGTTTGTCCAGTGTAGTAACAGAATCCTGCATTGGTTTGGAGTCACTGCATCACATGACATGGAATGTTTAAAAAACAACACAGTTCCATAGGAAAATGCTGTTTTTTTATAAAGAATATTTATATAAAATACAGAAAGCACTAAAATCCAACAAAAAGAAGTGTGTCTTGTTTGTCCAGTGTAGTAACACAATTCTGCATTGGGTTGGAGTCTGGGTGACATGACATGGAAGGTATTGAAGAAAATCAATCTTTTTGTGTCATTGAAAAGGTAATTTATTGACGGTCCCTAACTGAAACTCCTGTAAGACCGATGCGATGCCTCTGAGGTGAGCTAACCTTCTTCGACTGCCTTCAGTCTGGGAAACGGAGTACAGAGACAACGCTGAATCCGGAGTGAATGTTTGTCGAATATCAAATCTAAAACCAATTTCACCGCGGTTACATACATTATGCTAAACGTTTGTATAAATAGCGATTCGGCATAGTCTGTCTACTTCGTTTACCAAAGCAGCATTAGCTTCAAACAATGAAGATTTCCTGACTGGCTTTCTGTCAGTCACCAACAATCTCATCAAGCTCTTCTTTGTTGACATGCCAGGATATAAACTTTATTGTCATGAAAGTATAAGTAAAGCATCGCGACGGTAGGCGACGCTACTTTGTACATCGTGGACACCTGTAGAAACCAGGAAGGAAATGTCATTGCAATGAGATTAGAGCAAATTGGGAGACTCAACTGAGCCCTAATCGATTTTAAGAAGAGAATGACATCACGTTTTGGGTATGTTCTGACTGCCTATATTACTTTGACAGCATGAAAAGCTCCATAAAAACGCTGTAGTTACATTGTTCTGATTTCATTTGAGTATAATTTTTTCGAGGTTAGCAATGCTAGTGAAGTCAGCCGTTTATCATGGCGGAGCTGTCCTTCAGCACCACTAAGTTTGCCTTTGCATTAGACAACGGCTGAAGTTAATCTCTTTCTGATCCGCGGAGCTGCCCTTTCAGTACAGCATAACTGACGCTCGTTCCTAGCAGGCTACATGTCTTGAAATATGATGTTAATGTTATTTGTGGGATCACACTAGAAAGGTTTATTTTTTATTTATATTTTTTACTGGCATTTATTACTTTTGCAACTGCGTTGCAAACGTTTTTACTCAAATAAAGTGTGATTTAGCTTAATTGGAAGATAACGAAACATTTAAAAATATTGTGTTGAAACATATACATCATCATCGTGTAAGTTGTTAAAAGTTTTACTTGTAATTAATTTTAAATTGTATTATCAAAATGTTATCACTTTCTACCTTTCATGTACATCATCTCACATGTGAAATAATTAATTAGATATTTGTTATTCGTCATTGTTTTAACTCAGGTCTCTGCACTGAGAGTAATGCCTCCATCAGAGGTACCTGGTCCTAACCCCTGGGCCTTCTCAGAGCTACTTGGCCAGAAGAGGCTTGTGGTGCTGGGGGTGCTGGTAACATGGATGGTCCTCTTCCACCTCCTGGTGAACGTTTGGCTTCTCTGTCTCTTCACCAGCCTGCTGGTAGTCCTGGGGGGCTGGCTGGGGTCTCGTGCTGCCCTGGATGCCAACAGCCTGCTGCATCTGGAGCACTTTGTCCCACTGGGTCGACTCCAATCAGCCCTCCCCTCCCCAGAGAGTGAGAGGAGGCTGGACCACGAGATCCATAGCGCAGTGCAGAAAGCTGTCCGTGACTTTGTGTCGTCCTGGTACCGCACCATGCTGTCCGGGGACGAAGAGAGGGAGGGTGCGGTTAGTGAGTTTGAACACATCATGCGGGATGCCATGTTGGACTCGGTGATGGAGCTCAAGGAGAGGGCTCGGTGTGTGGACAGGAGAGCACTGGTTCAGAAGGCCCTGGAGCTTTGCGGCTGCCACCTCCAGAGCTACATGACTGCCAGGGAGGCATCAAAGCAACTGGAGGCACGTTTGGGGATCCAGTGCACCAATGGTTCCGGCGGCACTAGGCTGTGGGAACTGTACAGACAGGCGGATGCACCCCACCCAGCCCTGGCCAATCCGGCTACGGAGCTCAGATACACCCGGGCAGTAGTGGACCTCCTGATGCATGTCTTGGTCCCTTTTCCCCACCTGGAGACCAGGACTGGGAGGTACGTTGTGGGGGAGCTGATCACCTGTAACGTCCTCCTCCCGCTGGTTAGCAGGGTTTCCGACCCAGACTGGCTCAACCTCACTATCGTGGACCTGTTCACCAAATCCAAAGAGACGCCGGACGAGAGCCTGGATGATCTTTCAGTTAATTTATCACAGTTGCCCAGGAGTCAGACCCAGCAGGAGCTTTGGAACCGAAGCCGTTCCCCCTCATGGCTTCAGACTCAAAGGGACCCGTTCGGGATCAGCCTCGCTCCTCCCATGCCAGCCGCTCCAGACTCACTGGAGTCTTTCTACACAGCAGTGCCAGACCTGAAGAAGGAAACAAGGCGATCCTGCCGATGTGGTGGGGCGATCCTGCCGATGTCGTGTATTTGTCAGACGGTCCAAATAAACAGTTGTCCCTTGTCTCTGGATCTGCTGAGATCCTGCAGCGGTGGAAGCCACTTGTATCAAGGTGTGGACTCTGACCTGGAGACTCCATCTTCAGAATCCTGTCAGCTGTCAGTTGAGTCCCTTGACCGGATGAGTTCTGAAGAGGCACCAACGGACAGCTGCTGTAGCTGTGCCTCCCCGAACAGCTTCTGCAGTGTTTTTGAAGACGAGCCAACAGGATGCTTCGGTAACCTGAATGTCCTGGGTCCCAAGGTTGGTTTGCATGTTTTGTTAGTTCCATTTTTTGTTTACTGTTTTTTTAGGATTGCTTATGGTTTTCAAAAGTGCATGCTGGTCACAATCTTCCCATGGAATTTGGCAAACGTTTCCCAAATTAAAATGAATGAAAGTGCTGATGTGGATTGAATAGCAGGTTACAAAATGGCTGTGAGTGACATCTGTAAAATCTGAAGGTGCAGGTATCTGAGCAGCCTCACTGGCCGGCAGGCATGGCAGAAGAGCAACACCCCCACCACGCTGCCTCTCCGGAGGGCCTGAACCAGTTCAGCTTTGAAGCTCTCAGCAGCCCCGACAGACCAGTTCTCATCCAAAACCTGAGAATCACTGGGGCTGTCACAGCCAAGGAGCACCGTGGCACCAGCTCATACCCCTATACTCTGTACACCATAAAGGTAAGACACACTTCTAACTCTGTACACCATACATGTAATACACATTTCTTACTCTGTAATCTATTAACCATAAAGGTAAGACACATTTCTTACTCTGTACTCTGTATACCATACATGTAAGACGCACTCCTTTTATTACATCATAAAGGTAGAATATGACATACATTTACACTTTATATTATTATAGTTTTTCCCAATTGCTAACACACAAAATGCTAAATTGGCGCATTGTGTCAAAACTCAACACACAAGAATCCTTGACACAACACTTGGACATTAACTTCTAACTGCCATGTCGAAAAGACATTCTGCAATCAAAACTGAACACCCTGACTTCAAAAGGCCCTCTTCAGATTGATAGGGAACACACATGCACATGAACAATAAACAGTCAAAGCAGACACAACACACTGGTCATCTGTACTCAAGACATTTTTGTCATTTTTAGTTTTTAAACCATTTTTATTCCCGCAACCAAGCCTCAGTGATACACTGTTCAGGTAGCACAACAACTCCCATTACAAGTCAGGGATCACTCCGTCGATTGGGGTCGGGCCACGTCACCTCGTCCACATCCCAGGCAATGTTCTCCCTCGCCAGGCAACAGGGAAAATATCGCTGGGCGTGGTGTATCCACCTGTGGATCGACCCCACCTCAATGTCTCTGCATGCCTCCATTGCTCGCAGGAGCGGCATGCGAGCATGTGGTAGGCGGTCATAGACCGTCCACCGCCATGCCGAAAATAATTCCTCTATCAGGTTGAGGAATGGGGAATAAGGGGGCAGGTACAGCACCATGAAATGGTCGTGGTTGGCGAACCAGTCCCGGACCAGAGCAGCCCGGTGGAAACTGACATTATCCCAGATGACAACGAACATCGGCTGCCCTGGTTGGTCCTATGTGACAGCAGTATGTAGTGCATGCAGAAATGTCAGTATGTGTGCAGTGTTGTAGGGACCCAGGGTGGCATGGTGATGGAGGACCCCCTGACCACTAAGTGCGGCACACATGGTGATGTTGCCCCCGCACTGCCTGGCGACGTTCTCGATGGCCCTTTGTGTCGATGATGTTTCGGCCTTGATGTCTGGTTTTTGCCAGTCTTCTCCTCTCCCTCTTCCCTCATCTCTTCCTCATTCTCCTCTCCCACTTCCCCCGTCTCTTCCTCATTCTCTTCTCCCTCTATCCCGTCTCTTCCTCATTCTCCTCTCTCTCTATCCTGTCTCTTCCTCATTCTCCTCTCTCTCTATCCTGTCTCTTCCTCATTCTCCTCTCCCTCTTCCCGTTTCTTCCTCGTCTTTTCCTTCCCCTTGATCCTTCAGCCTCCATATTCGCGAATGTCTCACAACAGGTGCTCATACCTGAATTCTATGTATAGTGCTACATATGTGACTGATTGGTGTTCAATTACTGTTTAAGTGTTTTACTGTGTGTGCGGGGGTGTTGCTAATGTCGTGTGTGTTTTGATTATTGAATGGACGTGCTGACTGCAGTGTTTCATCATTGGCCAATGTGTGTAACATGCAACACTGTGTGTAGTGTTTGGCACCGTGTTTTGCAGAATTGTTTACAGTGCCATGCTGACAATGTGTTTATTCGCTTGTTGCCTGTGTGTACGACATGCATGCAAACGGTACAGTTTCAACGCTTTGGTCTGGGCATTCACTTTTAGTGTTTTAGCAATCAGGATAAACTGTAACACAAGATACATTTCTACACTGGGGGTTCACAACATTTTACTATGAGTGGCCCCTATTTTTCCACAAAAAAACAAAAACAATTACCCAATTATATTTATTTTACACATTCTTTGTAAAAAATATTTTAAATTGTCTTCTTTCTCTGGGGACTGCTTGTGGACAAGTACTGACCACAGTTTAAATAAATATAAATGTATGTAGGCCAATATATATATATTTATTCATGTTTTATTACAAACATGTTTTTTTACAATTTCTACTAGACTAGCATCATTGTGAATTTTTATAATTTATCAATATTATTGATAAATTATTATATTTTGTTATGTTTTAATTTAGGATAGTGTTAACGATACATTTAGCGATGTAGTGGCTTAATTTGAAATTTGCTAGTATTAGCTATTGTTATTTAGTATTACCTGATCTTATGTAGCATTATACAATGTTACCTAGCTGAAGTTATGTAATGTTAGCTAGCATTATCTTGTGTTCACTAGCATAGCTGGCATTAACTATGTGGGGGAGCTGCAGCACTACTGATTAACATATGCTGCAGCACTACTTGGTTTCAAATAGCCATGGCTGCTATTCATTAAAATTAGATAGCATTGACTGGCTTGCCATTAAATCTTTGATATTTTAGTAATTTGAGCTATGTGGCAAGTAGCTTCTTGCCTGATAATCGTGACGGGAATTCCTAGCATCTGTATAGCAGTTTATGCTAACAATTTTACAAGGTAAAAGGGTTTTTATGTTTGTTGTTTGTTAATTAAGACAACATTCAAATATATATTTAAAATGATCATATAAGCATAACCAAAATGTTTAGAAATGTCAACCCAATAAAATACATTTGATTGTCAAGTTTAGCCCCTCCTCGTTGTATGTATCTATAAAGGTAAAGCACAACGCTGTTTTTTTTTAATAAAGGTAAGACACCTCTTTATAAATCACAAAGTTATGAGAAATGCCAGGTCGTTGAAATTATTATTAAAATATTTTAGATGCCACAGTCATATTGATGAGATTGAACAAGGACTAATGACAAAAAAAACAGCAAATTTTAGTCTAAATTATGCTATATAATTATTATATATTATATAATATATACTGGGGATTGGAAAAATGACAACTGGGCTACAGTAGATTAACATCCAAACAACACTGTTCATAATCATTATGTAATCAAATTAACTAGTTAACATTATTTGGCATTTTAAATCTATTCGGTGACATCCAAATGATGACAGAGGGCCCTTTATTATTTGCTTCCTTTAGATATCATATTGTGTTTACAGACCTCAGCAATGCAATTTAGATTCAATCTTTATCAGCTCTAAATAAGGATGTGCTAAAGGGAAAAAACTATGAACATCCAAGTTATTATTGGACCATTTCTCGTAAAAGGCAGGGAGAGCATGGTTGAGCTTGCAGGAGTTGAACTTGAAATGAAAGCACTTCACTCTCACTTCACTAATGAGCTACAGTATATAGACCTTTGAAATGAAAGCACTCTTACTTCACTAATGAGCTACAGTATATATAACTTTGAAATGAAAGCACTCTCACTTCACTAATGAGCTACAGTATATAGACCTTTGAAATGAAAGCACTCTCACTTCACTAATGAGCTACAGTATATAGACCTTTGAAATGAAAGCACTCTCACTTCACTAATGAGCTACAGTATGTAGACCTTTGAAATGAAAGCACTCTCACTTCACTAATGAGCTACAGCATATAGACCTTTGAATTGAAAGCACTCTCACTTCACTAATGAGCTACAATATATAGACCTTTGAAATGAAAGCACTCTTACTTCACTAATGAGCTACAGTATATAGAACTTTGAAATGAAAGCACTCTCACTTCACTAATGAGCTACAGTATATAGACCTTTGAAATGAACGCACTCTCACTTCACTAATGAGCTACAGTATATATAACTTTGAAATGAAAGCACTCTCACTTCACTAATGGGCTACATTATATAGACCTTTGAATTGAAAGCACTCTCACTTCACTAATGAGCTACAGTATGTAGACCTTTGAAATGAAAGCACTCTCACTTCACTAATGAGCTACAGTATATAGACCGTTGAAATGAAAGCACTCTCACTTCACTAATGAGCTACAGTATATAGACCTTTGAAATGAAAGCACTCTCACTTCACTAATGAGCTACAGTATATAGACCTTTGAAATGAAAGCACTTTCACTTCACTAATGAGCTACAGTATATAGACCTTTGAAATGAAAGCACTCTCACTTCACTATTGAGCTACAGTATATAGACCTTTGACAGAAAGGAGACAGAGAGAAATTACACAGGCAGTCAGTCAGTCAAGCCAAGCTCAAACCCCCATCCGCAGGGGGCATGTGTTCTTTGATCAGTACACACACTTTACTTTTAACAAACACAACATATACCTAATGCACCTTTGTTGTAATTTTAGCTAAGAATTCATGTACTGGAATTGAGAATTATGTTCTTGTAACTAGGGGTCACTTGGAAGCAGAAAATTTGAGAACCACAGACCTCTGTTAGAATAATTGCCAGTAGGTTGTATGTAATTGTGTCTGTTCCCCAGTATGAGACGGTAGTTTCCTCAGACTGTCTGGGGACTCTGCAGCCTGTAGCGTACCACACAGTGAATCGGCGCTACAGTGAGTTTCTTCACCTGCAGACGCGTCTGGAGGAGAAGCCTGACCTCAAGAAGATGGTTAAGAGTAAGTCCATTGTAAAGTTCTATTCTACATACAGTACCAGTCAAAGGTTTGAAAACATTTTTTACTGGTACTGTGTGTGTACATCTTATACAGCACATTTTAAACCCACCAGCATCCCACAGTTTAAACTTTTCTGTACGGAGGAATGGGCTAAAATTCCTCCAAGCTTATGTGCCGGACTGATCACCAGTTACCGGAAACGTTTAGTTGCAGTTATTGCTGCACAAGGGGGTCACACCAGATACTGAAAGCAAAGGTCCACATACTTTTGCCACTCACAGATATGTAATATTAGATAATTTTCCTTAATGATTAAATGACCAACTACATTATTTTTTTTTCTCATTCGTTTAATTGGGTTATTTTTATCTACTTTTAGGACCTGTGTGAAAATCTTATGATGATTTAGGTCATAAACATGCAGAAATATAGAACATTCTTTAGGGTTCACGAACTTTCAAGCACCACTGCAGCTGTGTGCATCTTCTCCACTTCAGATGTTAAGGGACCAAAAAAGATATTCCCTGATCTTCCATTTGGAAACCCGGATATTGACAAGGTTGAAGTTCGAAAAGGACAGCTGGATGCCTTTCTTAAAGTGGGCATTGTTTACCTTACTAGCTAGCTAGATAACATCTTGTGTTCATAGTGAACTGAGTGTGTTGCATATTAATTGTTACAAGGCCAAATGGCACTCAGGTTGTTCCTGTAAACGGTAATGTGTTCTGTGTCAATTTCTCTGTATATATTTTTTTCAGCAACTGTGCATGATTCCTGAGACAATCAACAGTAATGAGTTTCAGGAGTTTCTGGCTCTTAACACAGACGCAGGCACAGCCTTTGAAAAGAAACCATATGTTAAGTCCAGGATTGATAAGGTAATCTATTTTTAACTGTCACATTGGTTCTCAACGGTCAAGAAAAAGTAAAAAATGCTTTTTCTTATTGACATTTTGTTTCCTAAAAAACATGGAGTTGATTCATTCTGCCAAAAAGAACAGTGTAGTAATTAGTGTAGCGAATTAAATATCTGTTTTGATCATTTTATTAAACACACACAACAAAACGGCAAGACCTTATTTAATTTAAATAAACTGAACTACACTAAAATAAAAAGTGACTGACCTAAATTTTCATCCAACAGAAACTCTTCTTCACTAAACATTTCTGAGCTAACCCCACCAGTTCCTTCCCAAATATCTTCCTGATTATTTGTGTCTGGTCTAGATGATTGCAAACGCTGTAGACACTCTGAAGACAGCGTTCCCTCGCACTGATGAGGATATGGACGGAGAGCCGGCTGATGAGAAGAATGCACCAGAAGGAAGAAAGAGGTGGGACCCTCTTATTCTTTATATGTGTCTGTTTTCCCAATACCTTTAATGCTAGCAAAAGCTTTATGTTTACTATGTCTAATATCTTGGTAATCATCTGTAATATAGTTGGGTAGTGTTATTTGTTTTTCATCAGGTCTGTCCGGGCTAGGTTCTCCAGTAAAGTTGCCCCTACACTCAACATTCCAGAAATCCAGCCCAAAGTAATTTACTGCTTTAATGAAAGAAGCACTGTAAGTTAAACATGAAGGCTTCATACTGCCACCATCTGAATAGAATATTCTAGACACAAAAATGAAGAAAATAAACAGCAATATTTCCTGTAAATAAGTCCAGAAACTATTTGAAAAGCACTTTCTTGATCCTAAAGTGGTGGAATATTTAGACTAAATGAAATGCTCAATCAATATTAGCAAATGTCAAAACTGCTACATAACTGAATTGACAAAGATGGAGATACAAGGGTTTCATTCAGTGATCATAGTAAACTAAACAAATGTAATATTATTCTCAGTACATTGTTTGAGTGTTTATTGCTGATGTTTAAAAGCTTTCAACTCTCATAGTTGCTTGCTGTTTGGGGTTTTAGTCCAGATATATGTAAAACCGCTGATCTATTACAGGCTTTCTATAATTCATTTGATTGATCAATTTTTACCAATCTTCCTGTGTCCTGGATTGTTTTTGAGCAGGTGTTCCGTGGCCTGTCCCTGTCTGGCCTGGAGGGCTTTATAAAGGACCAGGAGGCTTTGCTCTATGTGCCCCAGGACAGAGAAGCTGACATGAGGAGGTTCAGCATGCTGCCTGGTAAAGACAGGGAGGGAGGTGGCAGGCCAGAGAGAAAGGCACGAGCAACAGGTTTGTCTAATATCTACACAGCCCTTTAATATCAAACCTGTTGATGTCTTTACTTGATGGACACATATAGTATCCCTGAGGACTGACAGAAATGTCTTTATTATTTTCTACCAATAGGTGGTTCAGGTTCAGGAAGTCATCAGGCTTTTTATTTACTTTCCATTTTAGGTTTAGTGGGAGTTCACTCAGTATTGGGCGAAAAGTGGATGTTACCTCGCTCAGCCTCTAGAGGACAGCGTCGCACCACTGCTTTGAGAAAGCAGTGTTTATCTTAGCTGTTCTTGTTTCAGGGGCCTTGGTTCCTTTATTTGTACCACCGGAGAATTAGCCATGTCTCTTGCACGCTTGCAAAATGTGCTTGTTCGTGCTAATTTGTCCGTGTTATGTGTTCCTGCAGCTGACACTGCCGTGGCGGACGTGGCTCTGAACATCCTGTGTCTGGTGATGAAGGACCAGTGGAGCTGGCTGTGTACTGAGAACATCCAGAAGGCCATCAGATTGCTGTTTGGCACCTTCATCGAGAGGTAGCTCACGCACCATCATCACAAGCTAAAACCGAATGAGGAAAAAGAAACAACCACACAACTTCCTCGTCTTTAAGGCATTCTTAGTACAGAGTAGTTTTATCCTGTGTACTTATCTTTTGTATTGCTGGACATGCTCTTTGACCGCTTGTACCACTGGCTGCTAAGAGAAACCAATCCCTCAACCAATTTACATCCTACACACCACATGGGAGTGTCCATCAGTATTCATTCAGCACACTTTTTCCTTTTGCATCACCAGTCATGAAATTCACTTGATGCTTTCAAGAGCTTAGACTTCCTTAGAAAGATGTGTTATACTTTATCACTTTTTAAATAAGTTTATATTTTGGCAAATGTGCGGCTAGAACTCTTAACATATTGACACGTACTGTAATTTAGAGGTCAGGACGATATAGACAGGTTTGCAATTTACTTTCCTTTAAAAAACTGAACAATCTTAGTTAGTATTCTAGTACTTTCCTGCACAACTAAATTGCCTACATGTAGGTGAAAATGACCCAATTCTATTTTTTATCATCCAAATAAGAAAAAAGTTCTACCCTATAAGATAAATGTATAACATTTTATAACTAAAATAAGTTTGATAAGAAGGATTAATAAGTAAAATGAGTGTTTTAATGTTAACCTACCTTGTAAGGACAGAAAAAAAGTATATGAACTCTCATTTATTTTCACACCAAAACTAGAAATACATTTTTAAATACAGGTAAACACAAAAATAAAAAAATGTATAATGCATTAATGAGAGTTGCCAGAAAAGCAGAAATATCAAATTTTGATATGCTTTATAGTTTTCAATTGCTTTCTTTATTTTGCATGCTAGCTACAGTCCATCCAGAAAGTATTCACAGCACTTGTACATGCACTTTTTATTTTTTATTTTTAGTAAATTTGCTAAGATTTCAAACACACTTCTTTCACATTGTCATTATGGGGTACTGTTTGTAGAATTCTGAGGGAAATAATGAATTCAATCCATTTCAGACTAATGTGGAAAAATGTGGAAGTCCAATAGTAAAGTCAAGTCCAAGTGTTATGAATACTTTCCGGATGCACTGTATGTACATATACTGGTTTGGATCTTGATATAATGAATAAGGATGATAAATTGTGAGTTTTCTTTTAAAATAGAATGAATTTTCATCAGTTGAGTAATGTATGAAAAAAATTATTGAAGTTGCGCTCCAAAGACAACATTTCACTACTTGTAATATGGAATATGGATGTGATCCATTTCTTTCCTCAATATAATTTGACATATTTTAAAGACAATTCTTGGCTTGGAGGCATGTCTCTTGTCTGTTCATTCAGAAGGGATAGTTATCCTCCATAACTTGGCTGAGGTAAATGGTATTATGAAAATCTGGAGGGAATAATTAACTTATATTTGAGCTTAGTTTTGTAGTCCATCTGTCTATCCAGGACAGAGAAGGGTTTTGACTGCATGGATCTGGAGTTGACTTTCCGAAGGTGCAGGATGGCAAGGAGGCCAGATGTGACAGGACGAAAAGCCCAGTTGGTGATGTAGGGTTTGAGCATTGTTAGGAGATTGGGAGAAGCTCCCCTTGTTGCTGCATAGACAAGCACCATGGCCTTGTAGCGATAGAAGCTTCAACCAGTGCAGTGGATTGTGCATCAAAGTGGGGTCATGTGGGAGAACTTGGGAAGGTTGAACACTAGAGGGACAGCTACATTCTGAATGAGTTATAGCAGTTTGGTGGCACACGCCGGGAGTCTTACCAAAAGTGAGTTGCAGTAATCCAGATGTGAGATGACTACATCTGGATAACTACAGTATTAGTAAAATACAACAGCATGCCTTTAGGTTCACAGTTTATCTACTGTTCCATGTACTTGATATACACTTGGATTTTACCAAGGTAGAAGGAATGTTGATATCACAAACAATTTGCAAGCAGACTTAACCTACAGTGTGTATTCAATGGCAGAAATAAATCAAACATTAACCTTGTCTGTGTGAATCACTGCAGATGGGTGATTGGCTGAATGTGAGATTTTTCCTGTCTGGAAATGTATTGCTGTCCATGGATTCAGAAGACAGCCAGTCGCAAGCAGCATGTGGTGGGGCTTTGCTAATTCTCTCCTATTCTCCGCCAACAATAATATTTGTTTGCACGCAAAGCAAGGAGGCATTTTTTCACTCAAGCCACACTTGTGCTTGATTGTTTTGATTCTTATTTTGTACCTCAGCGGCAAATAGCACGTCAGCTAGGTCTCAAACGAGGCCTGTGTCTTGGATGTGAAGGTCAATCTACGCCACTGTTAAACATTATTACCTGGATGCATAATTTTTAAACACGAAAAGCCAGAAGAACACAATTTGCATTATGATTGGTGAATCAAAACAATATGCACACATCTGGTACATGAAAACAACATGCACACATCTGGTACATGAAAACAACATGCACAACTCTGGTACATGAAAACAACATGCACAACTCAGGTACATGAAAACAACAGGCACAACTCAGGTACTTGAAAACAACATGCACAACTCTGGTACATGAAAACAACAGGCACACCTCAGGTACTTGAAAACAACAGGCACAACTCTGGTACATGAAAACAACAGGCACAACTCTGGTACATGAAAACAACAGGCACAACTCTGGTACTAAGGAAATGTTTTGTACTTCATCATCAAAATCTACACCTTATAAAAGAAGAAATCAATTTTGATGTTTTTTGTTAGATTGAATCCCTTTTAAACTGTCAGACAATGTTTTTGAAGTGTTTTTATTATATATTTTGAGTGTATTTATGCTTTGTTTGACAGAGACAAACAGGGGACAATGGGTGTGAGAGTTATGCTCAAAGAATAGAAGCCAGTGTTCAAAACCATGCTGCAGTGGTACATGTAACTGACGGCAGCAGCTTGGACCAATGAACCACTCTAAGCTCATATTACAAATACATGAAGTGGCGGTAAGGTAGCCTAGTGGTTAGTACATCTGACTGGTTCAATCCCGCAACAGCCAAGGGGAAATTACGATGAGTAAGACAGTTAAACCTAATTGCTCCAAGGTCTATGCTGCAAATACAAATTCTTAGCCTTTGAGTTGTACAAAACCTTTTTTTGTACACAAACAATGTTCTCAATGCTTGAGTTCATGTGTACAGGCCCTGGTGATAAAGTTTAATGTTGTGTCAAGCCTTCCTTGTGTTTTAAAAATAGCGATTTTGATGCTATCATATTAGTGCCCCTATCACTCCCGTTCAAAAGGCGATTTCACCGAAACCAAAAATAGGGAAAATCTTAAAAGTGGCGTTTCTGTCCTAATTATGCTTTTAAACAAAAGTTTGACTTGTGTACATTAAAAAAGGACCTTCGGTTGCATTTAGAGTTACGCTTTAAATTTGGTGTTATCGCTCTCACACTCCCTAAAACTAGTCACTGGAAGTTCAATGGCACGTCATGGCAAAGAACTCTGAGGATCAGAATAAAAATACTGTTGCTCTATATAAAGATGGCCTAGGCTATAAGAAGATTGCCAAGACCCTGAAACTGAGCTGCAGCACAGTGACCAAGACCATAGAGCAGTTTAACAAGACAGGTTCCACTCGGAACAGGCCTCGCCATGGTCGACCAAAGAAGTTGAGTGCACGTGCTCAGCGTCATATCCAGAGGTTGTCTTTCGGAAATAGATGTATGAGTGCGTCCAGCATTGCTGCAAAGGTTGAATGGTTGGGGGGGTCAGCCTGTCACTGCTCAGAAGGTAAAGATGATGCACAACAAAGACCGCAAACAGTTTGCTGAAGACAAGCTAACTAAGGACATGGATTACTGGAACCATGTCCTGTGGTCTGATGAGACCAAGATAAACTTATTTGGTTCACATGGTGTCAAGCATGTGTGGCAGCAACCAGGTAAGGAGTACTAAGACAAGTGTTTCTTGTCTACAGTCAAGCATGGTGGTGGGAGTGTCATGGTCTGGGCCTGCATGAGTGCTGCCGACACTAGGGAGCTACAGTTCATTGAGGGAACCATGAATGCAAACATGTACTGTGACATACTGAAGCAGAGCATGATCCCGTCCCTTCAGGAGCCTGGGCCACAGGGGAGTATTCCAACATGATAATGACCCCAAACACACCTCCAAGACAACCACTGCCTTGCTAAAGAAACTGAGGATAAAGGGTCTGTAACTGGCCAAGCATGTCTCCACACCTAAACCCTATTGATCATCTGTGGGGTATCCTCAAATGCAAGGTGGGGGAGCGCAAGGTCTCTAACATCCACCAGCTCTGTGATGTCGTCATGGAGGAGTGGAAGAGGAATCCAGTGGCAACCTGTGAAGCTCTGGTGAACTCTATGCCCAAGAGGGTTAAGGCAATGCTGAAAAATAATGATGGCCATACAAAATGATGACACTTTGTGCCCAATTTGGACATTTTCACTTAGGGGTGTACTCACTTTTGTTGCTAGGGGTTCAGACCTTAATGGCTGTGTGTTGAGCTATTTTGAGGGGACAGTAAATTTACACTATTATACAAGCTGTACACTCACTTCTTTACATAGTAGCAAAGTGTCGGTTATAATAAAATTTTACAAAAATGTGCGGGGTGTACTCACTTTTGAGAGACTGTACAGTACATACAATACTAAGAATCTATATTGGTGTTTGTCCATCCACCTCACTTCCCCAAACCTCACACACATAAACAATCCCATGAGAGTCTTGGAGGGGGACGAAGGATCAGTTACAGAGTAGAACTCCCTGGGGCAAGAAGTAATTTGTCTGGCTGTCTGCCTTTCTTTGCCCCGGGGCACTGAGCAGCACAGCAAGGGGCTTACAGGGGCACATTTGGATGTCTGAAAGGCGTCCGTCGGCTGACTGGTTGTGTTGACAGTAGGCTTACACCATAAGCCACCTTTTAACAAGAAATGCATTCTATTTCCATGTTCATGACAGGGCCGAGCCATTTTTGTTTTCCGAGTAGAATAATTATAGAAAACTTATGTTGTCTTTTAATCCGTCTGTGGTATGAGAACAGAACATAACATGGAGTTTTGTTCAGTAATTGATAGTACAGTACAGCTGAAGACCTGGGTTTTAAAAAGCCTTAAGGCTAGCCGACTTTTGTCTATAAAATGATGTCTAGGCACGAAGTGTTCTGGATCTGTATTTTCTGCTATGCCAAGCACTGCCCAGTGTTTAGTTAAGATTAGACTAGAACTGGGAAATATCTTTCAAATACTGCAAGCCTTTTTTAGGGGGTGGGTGCTCTGCGACACGCAGTGTCACTGGCTCACAGAACGGCATCACGGTGGGCACCATTTCACCTTAAATCTAATTAAATACTTGTTTTCAGTTGTCTGGGTTGACAGGTGGGTGGGTTTTGCACATTTGCGACTATTCTATTGGTTCCATTGCACCAGTCTAGCTTGATCAAGGACAGCTGAAGTATTTCAATTGATTTCAAATGGCATTCGAAGCCAGGTCTGTTAAGTTGGGATTTGACCGGCTCATGAGTTGTGTCTAGTTCCAAATCTATTCTGCACTTCTTGAAATTAACAGCTGTATTGCCAGGGACTTACGTAATGCACTTTGGCAGAAAGGCACCATCAATGTGAGACAACATTCACACCTAAGTCCGATGGCTATCTTGAATGCTGGATCCGATGACGCATGCTGCCTCAGGTGTATCACCAATTAATCACCGTGTTCTATCTTTATCTGTTCTGCATGTTTCCAAAAATGGACTGTCACTGTTTAGCTTGATTACACGTAGAGGCTTTATCTAGATTCACTTTAACTCAGGTCATTTGTACTTCAGAGTTCTGTGTCTCCATAGTTAAGACTGGTAAAACTTTATATTTTTATAATTCATATTTTATCTTACACAGCGGTGTCAAGACAACACAATTGAACACCAGCCTAGAGAAAATCAAGTACTTTACATGGAGCTCCGTGCTCAGTCTAATTCTCTATTTCAAAGTCACACCTCTGAAATCACAACGACTCTAAGCATTTCGAGAAAGAAAGGGGTTAACATATCAGTCCTGAGGCAAAGCGAACAATATTCAAAAGTAACTGACTAAATAAATTCCATATACAGGTCCTTCTCAAGAAATTAGCATATTGTGATGAAGTTCATTATTTTCCAAAATGTAATGATAAAAATTAAACTTTCATATATTTTAGATTCATTGCACACCAACTGAAATATTTCAGGTCATTTATTGTTTTAATACTGATGATTTTGGCATACAGCTCATGAAAACCCAAAATTCCTTCCTCAAAAGAATTAGCATATTTCATCTGACCAATAAAAGAAGTGTTTGTAATACAAAAAAAAGAAAAAGTCAACCTTCAAATAATTATGTTCAGTTATGCACTCAATACTTGGTCGGAATTCCTGTTGCAGAAATGACTGCTTCAATGCGGCGTGGCATGGAGGCAATCTGCCTGTGGCACTGCTGAGGTGTGATGGAGGCCCAGGATGCTTCGATAGTGGCCTTAAGCTCATCCAGAGTGTTGGGTCTTGCGTCTCTCAACTTCCTCTTCACAATATCCCACAGCTTCTCTATGGGGTTCAGGTCTGGAGAGTTGGCAGGCCAATTGAGCACAGTAATAACATGGTCAGTAAACCATTTACCAGTGGTTTTGGCACTGTGAGCAGGTGCCAGGTCGTGCTGAAAAATGAAATCTTCATCTCCATGAAGCTTTTCAGCAGATGAAAGCATTAAATGCTCCAAAATATCCTGATAGCTAGCTGCATTGACCCTGTCCTTGATAAAACACAGTGGACCAACACCAGCAGCTGACATGGCACCCCAGACCATCACTGACTGTGGGTACTTGACACTGGACTTCAGGCATTTTGGCATTTCCTTCTCCCCAGTCTTCCTCCAGACTCTGGCACCTTGATTTCCGAATGACATGCAAAATTTGTTGTTGT
>JACXGM010003048.1:0-11128 GCA_016801145.1 Umbra pygmaea | reverse complement strand
ACCTGTAGCCCATTTCCTGCACACGCCTGTGCACGGTGGCTCTGGATGTTTGTACTCCAGACTCAGTCCACTGCTTCCGCAGGTCATCCAAGGTCTGGAATCGGTCCTTCTCCACAATCTTCCTCAGGGTCCGGTCACCTCTTGTCGTTGTACAGCGTTTTTTGCCACACTTTTTCCTTCCCACAGATTTCCCGCTGAGGTGCCTTAATACAGCACTCTGGGAACAGCCTATTTGTTCAGAAATTTCTTTCTGTGTCTTACCCTCTTGCTTGAGGGTGTCAATGATGGCCTTCTGGACAGCAGTCAAGTCGGCAGTCTTACCCATCATTGCGGTTTGGAGTAATGAAACAGGCTGGGAGTTTTTAAAAGCCTCAGGAATCTTTTGCAGGTGTTTAGAGTTAATTAGTTCATTCAGATGATTAGTTTAATAGCTCGTTTAGATACCCTTTTCATGATATGCTAATTCTTTGAGATAGGAATTTTGGGTTTTCATGAGCTGTATGCCAAAATCATCAGTATTAAAACAATAAATGACCTGAAATATATCAGTTGGTGTGCAATGAATCTAAAATATAAGAACGTTTAATTTCTATCATTACATTATGGAAAATAATGAACTTTATCACATTATGCTAATTTCTTGAGAAGGACCTGTATATAAGCAGGTATTATCTGGAGTTCATTCCCCAAATATTTTGAAAAACAAAACAGCATACTCGAAAGTTGATTCAACAGTGTAATAGTAAAGTCAATATCATAAATAATTTTTCACAATTGTCAGTTACAGTAATAAACATAAATATATATTTTATATGGCTGTCCTGTTAAGGGCCCACATTTCAACTCCCAGCTAAGAAGGTATGTTAAAGTCTTTGGAACACTCAACATTTGCACTGGTACGGAAAAAGGGTCGACGTAGGCACTATGCATGAACTACGCCTCAGACTTCTATGCACCATGCATGAACAACATCCCAGCCCTGTACCACAGTCATTTTGACAAGCTGAGAATGTATCTGGCCAGACAACGAAACAACATTGTAATGTTTAAAGACATAGCAGGCAGAGGAATCTGTCCTCAGTGTGCGTTTACATGCATTTCTTTACCTAAACTGACATGTAAAACCATATTGGGGATATGATGAGAGATGTTTATTCTGGAGTTTTGTTGTTTCCTTTGTGACAACATACACAGGGAGCTTCTGTAAACTGAAGTATTTTTTTAATTTCAACATTCTTGTTCCAAATGACATTGAGTTTAACCCTCTGGTCCTGGCTATGATGTTTTTAGTCAAAAAGAAAGACCATTGTCGTGGTCATCTCCAGCTCTGATGAACCCACAGGGATGAGCCACCACTCATTATTTGTGACTAAATCTCCTCTTTCCAAAGGTACCAAGCATTCATTGCTAACATGTGCGGATCGCAAGATAATTGAGACCTAGGAGGGTTTTAATTGGGTGTCGACTGACAGTTGAACACTTTCTGACTGGGATAACTATCGCAATCTAGATGCCTTATTTTCTAGACATAATATTAGCTTTCTGTTTCAGTATACTACCTGAACTTTGGAAAGCATTATTTGAAGAGTAGCCTTAAGTGTGTTAGGAATCTTAGACCATTGTTGAGGAAGAGGACTCAAATTGAAGCTACGATTATAAACTGGTTAACAGAGCTGCTTGGATATAATGGAGATTAACTGATGAGCTGGTTCTTTTTACCCACATTATATGAGATCTTCAGCAGACTACATCAACATTATCTGCTGTCCTCTTTGTCTCTCTCCAGTCAAGCCTGACAATTACTTGAACGTCTCCATCTTCAAAGGATGCAGCCCTTAAAGCCTTATCTTTTTTTGTAGACGGCAGGTCTGTGCTCAAAAGGCAGGAGGCCAGCATCCGACCCATACGGCAGCAATTCATCACGGAGAAAGCAGCCCTGACCACTAGCGTTCACTAAATTAAGTAATGTCAACATCTGAAACTGTCACCAGAGGCGTGCAATTATGAAATGACCGTGAACCCCAGAAATTCAGTTCTGGGAAAAGTTGAATATTGTTCCAACTTCTCTTAAGTGTAAATCCCGCTATATCTGTGATACATAAATGTGTGTGTGCATGTGTGCACGCCTCTGAAAGGACTTGGTCCAAGTCCCACAGCACTGTTCACAGTTAAAAGTTTAGCTCCTTTGGCATAGAGGTCATGGAACGTTCTTGAATTTGGACAGCTATTTAACTGGGGTGCTGGTCTGTTTTATCACTGTTGAATTTTTCAGCACTCAGGTATCATGAACAAGGCCTACATTTATCTATGACTTTGTTCCCCCTACTCTATTACAATACTGATGTTATCACGTATACTTTATTAGAATGTAAAGTCAGACTGACACAGAGAATACTATGAAATTTGGAAGAGATTTTGATGAAGACGAAGACTGTAGACCTTCTTTAGTGATGTGTTGTCAGGCTCGGTTTAACAGCCTAATTTGATACACCACTCACACGCAGCCCCGGTGTACTAAGAATACCCCATCACCCTCTTCTCCAGCCCTACACTAAACAGAGTGCAGATGAAGTCAGGTTCCCTGGAAACATTGTGGTTTTGCTTACATATCATTATGTTATCTAAACAGCGTCTTGGATGGAAACTGGACCACTGGAGTTAATATTAGAGATAATTCCTGGTAAGGAGTAATATAAGCAGTGTTTGGGTTAGCACTTTGATCAGTAAACTGTCAAAGATGTGAAGTAGCCAGTTTGGGGATGGTTGTAAAACATATCCTCTCTCAACATCTTCATTTAATGTGGGGTGCGGCGTAGGGATCACACACTATCTCTCTCTGCCTTTCTCTATCAGGCACTCTTATCTCTACATCACCACTTGGCTGAATCGCCATCTTTGATTGCCTTGGCAACCCGGCCCAGACATCAGGCAATAAATGTTCCTGTGACCTAAAGTGTAGCAGTGTTTCAGATGTTTGTGTCACTCCGTGGTCCTGTCCTGTGATTACTTTTGGGCTTGTTTGCATTGGAAGCTTCTGAAAGGTTCCTGTGACCCGGGCAGTCCAGACTGGGAAAGTCAAAGTACACATGGGAAAGCTGAATCCTGTTAAAGATGCAGAATTGGAAGTTTTACACTTGAGAAGAAAATGTTAACCTCTCATTCTGGAAAGTATGGTTAATATGTTGTTTATATGTGCATCATTTAGAATCATTACCATAACTGAATTATGATTCAAAGTTTGAAAGCGAGTGAGTTTTATGGCAGAAGTGTACACTTTTTAGGGACCCTGTATGATTCAACAGAAATGAGGAGCTGCATCTTTAACAGAGGTAGAGTAGATGGTCAGACGTATGGCATATTGTAGGCCTTAGTGGTTGGGTGTCATTTGGATACTGTCTGTGGCTGCCTTGGCTGTAAGCAGGAAGCCATTATTTGTTCATTACTGCCTGACATGTGTTGAGCAGGTGCTTTATCGTAGCCGCAGACAGTAACAACTCAGCTGGAATCTCACAGGTTTAAAGACAGGAGAGAAGACCTTCCTGTATTGGTTTGGTACATGTTATTGTTATTTGTAGGCCCGGGACAAAAAACTATATAAAATCAACAATTAACATATAATGATTTACTTTTTTCTCAAATTGTACTTATATATTCATAATAATAGAAGAAATCACAAGTATATGTAATAATAAGAATAGAAAGATTGAAAGCTTTAATTTAAGAAAGAAAGAAAGAAAGAAAGAGAAAGAAAGAAAGAAAGAAAGAAAGAAAGAAAGAAAGAAAGAAAGAAAGAAAGAAAGAGAAAGAAAGAAAGAAAGAAAGAAAGAAAGAAAGAAAGAAAGAAAGAAAGAAAGAAAGAAAGAAAGAAAGAAAGAAAGAAAGAAAGAAAGAAAGAAAGAAAGAAAGAAAGAAAGAAAGAAAGAAAGAAAAAGATGTATTTAGGTAAGAGTGGTTTAGGTCTGACTACAGTGAGTTGAGTTGCTTTTAGAGTTCCAATGCTTTTAGTTTTCCAAGCCTAAAGCTGATCATCCCCAAGGGAGCAATGAAACAGAGCTAGAAAAATGTGAAGTTTGAAAATGAACTACAGTACATTAGTCAACAATGGTGATTGTTAATGGCTGCAAAACATACAACTAGAAGTAGTAGTTTATTAGGTCATAAAACAATAATGTTAAACTAGTGTTAAAATGTTAACGAAAATATGTCTCTACTAGTAATTGTCATAAAAAATTGGGGAGTTTATCCTTGTTTACCTTGTGTTATGTTCACAAGGTATTCTATTATGATACTGGCTGCATGACGGATGATGGGGGAAATGTAATTCTATATCCCATCAAATGATCTGATAGTGAAACTTCTTGTCCTAGACAGATGGAGCCAGGCAGCATCTTTCAAACCTCAGATGTCTGGGTGAGTCATGTCTGCCAGTGGTAGTTACTCCCCTCAATCAGATTGTAAACCTGTTTAAGAACATCTCTGGAAAATGGCTGTTACATGGCTGAAAGTAAATCAAGTGTGGATTTTATTTTCTTCAAGTTTTGCGCTTGCAGGCATGTAGGACAGTGTTTGTATTATAGTTCGGGTTTTGGAGCAGCTTAAGGCAAGGCTTGGATGGGGCTTTTGTCATAGCACCTGGTACATTGTAAAAACTGAAGTAGTGACACTGGGTTCAATTAATGGTCCGGTTGTATTGTGACTTTCTACCACCAGGAGGTAGCATTCACCTGTAAACTACATGCATAAAGAACAGGAGCATTTGGAGTGGCTGATAAAAAATACTTATTATTTTAAATTGTAAGACAATACAACTTGTCATTGCTTTTATGTCAAAATCACCCATATCTTATAGCAAGCCCATTTAAACAAAATAGTGAAGTGTTTCTCAGACAAGGGGTAGTGACCCTGTGTGAGCTATTCCTATTTAGAAATTGGATCGTGACAGGAATTGAAAACGATTTTGTGCTGTGTACATAGAACTGAGAATGTGTACATAGAACTGAGAATGTGTACATAGAACTGAGAATGTGGTTAAATAAAGGTTGCGGTTTTCTTCCTGCAAATGTGTCTTTTTTTAAAAGGTTTAAGCTACCAAATGCTATGACCTCATTCTTTTTAGATAAGACTCAGGACATGTGTGTCTTCTTTTTCTTTCAGAACAGGGTGGATGAGACCAGGCTGAGGAAGAAAAACATAATCAATGAGAAAATAATTATTGCCTTATCGTTCTTGATGCAGTTCAAAGATTACTTCATTCAGGTTTAAATGTTATCACGAATGAGTCATTAAAACCATGTTTGAAACACTATTTATAACTCAGAAAAAGAGAACGTGAGCAATATTAATAAAGAAGCAACTATTTTTTACATGGTGGGGTAATGAAAAATGGTTCATACCAAAATTGGGTCACACTCCAAAAAACCTTGTGCACCTATTTTGTTGCAGCCTCATGTGATCAGATTCCATAGCAAATCAAATGACATTGAAATGTTTATGGTCACGGTTACTGTTAAGTTTAGGCATCAAATTACCGAGGTTAACATTAGGCATTACATGACTGAGTTTAAGGTTCGGATTAAGGAAATGTAAATGCCCATCCACAAGCCCCAACACAGAAAACATACTAAACCGTCCCACTATATACCGGTAATGCTGATTACACTCACAACTGCTCCTAGCATCTATGTCAACTCTTGTCATATATGTTCATATTAAACATAATTGGGTTTTACAAGATAGTTCCCTGATAACACAATTTATGGGATTTGGGGCTGTACAAAATGAGATTTGTTGCACCACTGCTTGGTTTTGTAACTGGGTATGTAAGACCAAGTCATGTATCTGAGCGTGAGTTGAACAGCTGGTTTTAGTCAATCCAGAGTTTGGTACATAACACACAGGCTCCTTTCTACATCTGGCGCCTGCGTCATCACTGGGGCAACCCTGTGGCACCAGGGATGCTGCACATAATGGGCTAGCCAACAGGTGTTTTGGCCTTTTCTACGTACTTTCCATAGACGATCTCTGTCTGCCCACCGCATTCCATACTACGGGCAGTGCGTTCAGTTTGTACGAGACAGAAGTCTGACAATGAAACCAAATTTCACCTTCAGGACAGACCGGACCACAGCGCTGCTAAGGAATTCCCCCCACTGTCCTGTAATCCAGAAAGATGAGCTACCAATCTCTGTCTATTGACACAGCCAAGTGGGAGGCAAGGTGGGATATGAGACGGCCGGCACTGAGACAATACCATCCACCGGTCGTGGTCATCCTGCAGACTGTCTAAGCTGAAGAGTCTGTAAGGCAGAAGATGCAACGACTGAACACTTAACAGTGCCTGTGGATGTGTTGAAAGAACATTCAATCATGAAAATTACCTTGTTGTTTAAAAAAGATTTAATTATAATAAATCATGCCGTAATTCATCCGGGATTGAGTAGTTCTCATCTTGCCTACCGTTATCTTGATTAACTACAGAATAAAAGTTTTGCGTCATGGGTCAGCTGCTTGATTCATTTCATACATTTTTTTTTGGTCATTGTTGTAAGTTACAGCCTTCCGAGTTGAGAAATGTGATAAGAATCGAAAACAGCTTGGTAACGTGCTTGGAGATGATTTCTGACCATTCCACACCTTTCCCCTTGGAACATCAGAAGTCCTCCAAGTTTGAAACCCACTTTCTGGTCAACTTACCTGGCTAAAAAAAGGTCAAATAAAAAATATATTATCTTTAATCATTCCAATAAGTCCTGACAGTTTTAAATGTTGAATTTTACCACAAGTAGTCCCATTGCAGCAGTAGTTAAATTGTTTGAAAGCATTCTATCAGTGTAACAGTATGCTGTATTAACATGTATCTTTGTAGACACATTGTTCAACAGGATTCCAGGGCAGGATAATAAAACATTATCCACACTGTTTAACCATCACGTTGAGAAATGTTGAGCACTAAAAAACTGTAAGCAACCTTCCATTTCACCGAATTATGCTGTTGACACGAGTAGACTTTACATCAGATTACTTTTTTGTCTTATATTCAATTGGCTGATATACAGTATATTAGCTGTTTGAGTCAAATGCATAATGTGGATATGTGTTCCCACACCTCTATTTGTAAATACCTCATAAAAACCCATTATATTTCATGTGTTTGGGAACTAGCCAGATGTTATTTAATGTGATTGGCAAAAGAGTGTTATTATCAGTCAAACCACACAACGTTTTTATTGTTTGTTTGGAGCCTGTGTGTCCTGCGGTGTGAACTAAGAGAATAATGATGCAAAATACTCTTAGCAATCTCTTCTGATTCTGGTCAGGAAGCGTGCATACTCTAACACACATCTTGACTTAGGCCCCCATTCGATCTGTAACAGAGATAAAGGTTTACGGGCATTGACGTACGTGCATTTAATGAAAATCTAAAACTTTACAATAGTATTACTTCATAAAATTTGGATGGACCAAATGGCCCTTCTGTACTCGTAAAGTGTGCCCGAATACTAATACGTTCATATTTATTGTGTTTAAAAGATATGGTAAGCATGCTTTATTATTTTAATAGTTGCCTTTTACCATGTGTCATAGATTTATGCAGAGTTGTGGTCCAGCAGGCTGTATTGAGTCTGTCAGTGAATGCCATGAGTATGATGTCATGAGACTAGCTTGCCTTACTGAGGCTCTGCTTCTTCACTGACTGCCAGGGTGTTACATTAGGGCCCCGGCTGACTGAGAAGGAGGCACGATACTGCAGGTGTCGTTTGGGAATGGGAATCTTCTGAGAAATTTCTAGATGAGATGTTGCTTTTTTCCTGTTCTGGCACTTCGAACCAAGCTGCCTGAATCCCACAACTGAAGCAGAATATAGAGCAGGCTCCAAATGATGGTGCTATGGTAAATACAGTACACTGTGATGCTGATTTAATGAAGTGTAACATCAGTGGAGCAGCCAGGATTTGTGGGCCTCATGAAAGAAAACTAAGGCTTCCTGAATAGTCTTCACCTTAACCCCCTTTACTATGAAATGTGCAGACATCACTCAGGAGAGTCAAAGCAGTGTCTGTAAAAATGGATAGAACAAAACTTCTATATATTTTAATTGTATTACTGTAGCTAAAAAACCATTGGACCAGATTACGGGGGTATGAGTTACAACATTGCACCACTCAAGGCCATAATATTAAACCTTCAGAGTTCAAATTAGATGTCAGGTAGATTTAGGCAGACTAAAACTGGTTGAAGCATCGGGCTAGTAATCTGAAGGCTTCTGGATCGAATCCCTAGAAGGGTAAAGTAGGTTTATTCACCATTGAGCAAGGCATTGAACCCAAATTTCTCCTGGTTGCTCTGAATGATAATGTCTGCTAAATGTCCAAATGTTTATCATAGACATGCACAAGTTAAGATGACCTCCAGATAATTTTAGGATTAGAGAGCCTCTCTCGAAATGTCAGGTTCCATGGGTGTCATTCTCCCACTTTCTTCTTTTCAGCCCTGAGAGACGTTGGATGAACAATACAATGCTCATTATGAGAACGAGTAGGGAAAGATATACATGATGGAAATTTAAACAGATGTAGAAATAGCTGAGAGAGAACAGACTGATGAAGAGAGTGAGAGATGATGAAGCTGTATGATCCACAGCTGCTGCAAGCACTAATTCTGCAGGTTGAGAGGTTTGAGTTATGTCCAGAAAAGCTGGAAGTCCAACTGGTTTAAACCCATAATTAGAGCAGACACTTGCAACCTAGCTCAAACAATAGATGCTGGTGTACGTGCAGATCAATGTGTGCATGTGCTCCACAGAAGAATGTAATTGGACGTCTTTTGGCGTTTGTTTTTTCAGAACATTAAAATGACACGTGTAAATTACAACAAAAAAATAGAGCAGCCAAGTATTGCATAATACACCACCATCTGAAAGAGATTATTTCAATATTTATTAGTCATTTCAGTTTTGAGTCTTTCAGTTATCATGGATCATCCATTCTAGCTAGGCGAAGTCTTGCGTCTATTATAGTTAACAGATAAAAGAGGTTAGCATTAAAAATGTGAAGCCATGCTTCTTTCTATGGTAATAGATTTGATTTATGGGTCTAACATGACTTTAGCTCTTATGCTTTTTTCTAGACAAGCCCCAATAATAAAATGTCCAAACACATTCTTAGATGCATCCTATTACACTTTTTTCTGTGGCCTTCTGAAATGTTTATTTGTGTTTGGGCACTGGTCACCTTGCTGTTCATATTTATTCTACCAGATTTTTCTTTTCACTGTGTGTAGGTACACTCTTGGAGAAAAAGGATTCCAAAATGGTGATATGCTGTACCTATAGTATAGTTTAACCTTTTATGGTTTCATTTACTGTAGAATCCTTCTTGGTTCCAAATCCAACCTTTTGGGATTTAATGTAGAATTATCCATGACATGAGTTCTATATGAAATCACAAAACGTTATTCAAATGGTTGTCTTGTAGAGACAGAAGAACATTCTAGAGAGCACATTTTCTGTATCCATGTATTTATGCTTGTTTTTGCTGATTCTTTTTGTCTCTTTTACTAATGTGTGTTTACACATTGTGTCTCAAACCTGTCCTTTCTTTTACATTTTTAAGCCCATGTTGCAGCAGTACTTGTGCACCGTAGATAATCCCCTTGACCGCCAGACCACCCGGACCACACCTCCATTTGCTTTATGACTGACCTACATGTTGCCCTAGGTGGCTGGATGTGGGAGTGGCCCACCTTACCAGTGCCCCGTGCTGGGTAATCTACCTCCAAGTGATGCAGGAGGCGGTGTGGCCTGGAGGTGTTCTCCCTGATGGACCACGCCCCGAACGCAGCCCCGCCCAGAGAGAAGAGACCAGGCAGCGTTGTCTGCACTGTCTAACACAACTACTGCCAGGTAAGTGTCTGTACATTTTAAAGGAAATATATATTAAATTGTTTCTTACTGCTCTCTTAATGTGTGTGTGTTTCTGCATGTGGCTGCATGTGTGTGTAGACCTGGTTGCTGACATGCTGGGTTCTGAGAAGTACAGGTTGAGCTGGGAAATGGCACTGGAGTCTCTACAGGACCCTGACATCAACCGGTTAGTCCTCTGATTTAGCATTTAGATGTGGGTGTCGGCATAGCACATGTAATAAACCTAACATGTCAATATCACATACAGACCAAACATTAAGTTGTCTATTTTCAGCTGGTATTAAGATGCGTTTTGGTCATTTAAGTCTGTTAAAACCAACAGAAGCACACTGCTATATTTAAACAGTTTATTTATTTTTTGGTACTGTACCTGACATGTGTCAACTCAGTTTCAATCAGATAGTGTGTCCACAAAGACATGGTCCCAGGAGCTTATTTCAGGCAATGCTGAGATATTTAGGAGATGCCAACGGCCAGATCTGGCTATACTATAAACTGTCTAATAAATGAGTTTCGCTTTCCCGGATGTCGGCATGGCTATTTTGGCCCTTACTGTCCAGAAAAGAATACTGTCCAAAAAAGACCAGCCAAATTAAGTTAAAGATGAAACTGCTATAGTAAATACACAATGAACCCACTACATCTATGTAGAATATATTATATACCAATAATTATACAACCCTATAGTAATTTTCACAATAATTAATCATTAAAACCAAGCCATTTCATAGAAATGCCAGTCTTGTGGCTGTCAGATTCAGTTGCGAAAATAGCACTAACAATTCTGACGCAACCTGGAACCTATAGCAGTAGCCATTTTGGTTTTATTGAGAGACCCATCAATCTAGTAAACTTGAATCTGACCTTTGGTAACCTCTCTCTGTGCATCTCTCTCATTGGTTACAGGCACCTGGTCTACTGTATCTGTGACCTGCTCTTGGAGTTTTTAATTCCAGAGTCTTCAGACGAGGCTTTCCAGAGGTCTCTTCTGAACATTCTCTCTGGGGAAGTAGAGAGACTGGCAGTTTGACCACACAGACAGCCACACAAAACTCCTCTCTCTCTCCCACAGTACCACAGCCCAACCCATCCTGGCTGGCAGGCTGGCTGGATGGCTGGTTTGCTCATCAACATGGCAACTGTGTTCCTGCTAGTTTGATCAGAATAGGACCGGAGCTTTACTGGAACTCGGGGGGGGGGGGGGGG
>JACXGM010003047.1:31811-43964 GCA_016801145.1 Umbra pygmaea | reverse complement strand
AAACCAACTGACCTATACCTACATCCAAAACCAACTGACCTATACCTACATCCAAAACCAAAACATGCCATCACACAACTACAGGAATGGAAAACGAAATACAATAATAACCTATCAAAGAATGTCTTACACACTGGGGAAAACTAAGGCAATAATAACTAAACATAACACACAGACACACAAAAGAAATCATGACACGCTGCTTAACAAATGTGTCATACATTTTAACCTAAACCTAATCCCTTATATATATTTTGTTGGACCGGTTAAAAATGTAAACCTTAAACATCCATCCTATTGTTTATTACATTATGAAATTGATAGAAGAAAAACTTTTTGCACACCTCTAATTGGACAGGTGCGTAGGATTAGATCAATCGTAATGGATCATGAAATAGTAAAAAGAAAAGTCCTGCACTCTGCCTATACGCAAGCAAAAATCTATTAGTTAAAAACACGTTTCGGTCTCAGACCTTCATCAGGTAAATATAAAATTGATAACCATCACATTTTGGAAGAATGTTAAAGGTTGCATGGAATTAGGATGTGTGAGCGAGCTAGTGGATTAGATAATGAGCTGTAATGAAGGTTAATGAGGAACGGACACAGATCAATAAAGGACACCACATCTGTCTTCTTCGTTAGTTTAGGAACATAATTTTTATTCTCCCCTACGACTCTGTGACACTTTCAGAAACTGAAACATGTACGTGATTCAAGCAGCGTTTTGGAAGTAATCATTGGCTTTGATACCTATATTGGTTGTAGACGACCCAATCCCTGATAATAAATTACCCTCGCATTGACATCAGTGGAAATGACTCTGACCTGGATGTACGACAGTTGAAGCAGTGAAATAAAATTCTGTATCAGTCCTTAGGTTAGCAAGGACACATTAGTCATTGAAATATTTGTTAATCCCGACTGTGATTAATGAATTCTGGCTGTACAATATAAGTGAGAATAAATTGACCTCCCAGCTTTGCTTTTCAAGACATCTAGCATATACATCTGTCCTTGCCAGATTTAGGGGTCAATTAAATTTACATTCAATTCAATTTACATTCTAATGTTTCTACAATGAAGAGAGTATGAAGTACAGTTGTGCTCATAAGTTTGCATACCCTGGCAGAAATTGTGAAATTTCAGCATTGAAGTTAACAATATGACTGTTCATGCAAAATATCTGATTGTTACGTAATCATCATACAGTTGTTTTGTAAACCATACTAATAACAGAAATCACCCAAATGCTCCTGATCAAAGGTTTACATAAGATTGAATGTTTGGCCTTGTTACAGACACACAAGGTGACACACACAGGTTAAAATACCAATTAAAGATTAATTTCCCACACCTATGGCATTTTGATTTACAATCAGTGTTTGTGTATAAATAGTCATTGAGATTGTTAGCGCTCATGTGGATGCACTGAGCAGGCTAGATACTGAGCCCTGGGGAGCAGAAACTGTTAAGACCTGCATAGTAAGGTAATGGAATTAAATAAAGTTGGAAAATTATATAAAAAGATATCCAAAGCCTTGCAAATGCCAGTCCTGTACTGTTCAATCACTTATTAAGAAGTGGAAGATTCTGTGATTTCTTGATACCAAGCCAAGGTCAGGTAGATCAAGAAAGATTTCAGGCAAAACTACCAAAAGAATTGTTCGGGATACAAAAAAAAAACACAGGTAACCTCGGGAGATATACAGGCTGCTCTGGAAAAATACAGTGTGTCTCAAGGAGCATTATTTTATGATCCAGTATACTGCTCGGTACTATACTGATTTGTTCATATCATTCTTTATGGTGAAGGCACATTACGGTACTATATTATTCAGTACGGTTTCGTTCTTTAATTTGCACATGCTTGCTCATCACTGTAGACTGAGAGACTGAAGACTCAGAATTGTACCACTTAACTAGTCCATCCAAATGTTACTAATTTGACAAATGCATCTTCATCATAGCTTACATATGGATCTGTTGATCCTATTACAGGATTATGTACAAAATTTATATTTTAAGCTTTATGTTAATCGTTATTGTTACAAAGTCATATGACGCTTGATATTTAAAATAATAGGTTTACTACACATGTATCCGTATTACTGCCTGGCCACTGAACATCTTCATTATAATAATTGATTATTTACTATATGGTAGGCTGTTACATTTTGTCTATGCGCACTGCCTCAAATTAACAAACGTTTGAATAATATAATACCCCAGCCTGCGGGATGGAAGTGAACACAAACGGATGCATGGTTGAGTTGCCAGTACCACAAGAAAGCCTGGCCACAATATGCCTGACAACACCTTGATACACCTCATAGCTCCTGGCACATTGTAATTTGGAGTCACGAGATCAAAATAGAGCCTTTTGTTCACAACCATAAACACTCTGTTTAGAGAGGGGTCAACAAGGAATATAGGGGTCAACAAGGCCTTCACAGAATACCATCCCCACTGTGAAGCATGGTGGTGGCTCACTGATGTTTTGGGGGTGTGTGAGCTCTAAAGGCATGGGGAATCTTGTGAAAATTGATGGCAAGATGAATGCTGCATGATACCGGACAATACTGGCAGACACTTTGGATTCTTCTGCACGAAAGCTACACATTGGTCACTCTTAGGGCACTATTTTAACGATCTAAGTGCATGGCGTGAAGTGCATGGCGCAAGTGCGCTTTGGGCATGTTCAAATCCACTTTTGCTAGTTTGACAGCGGACAAAAGGGTCCATGCGCCGGGCTCATGGTCTAAAGGGATTGTACTAAGTGTCTTCATTAATTAATAGGTGTGTTATGGGGGCGTAACATGCAATAAACCAATCAGAGATTCATCTCCCATTCCCTTTAAGAGCCAGGCGCGTTTGTACCTTTCGTGCATTGCTATTATGATGGCGGATTTGCACCGTATTTTTATTTGTAATCTTTTGCATGTTCGTGTGCCACTGCGCTTCTCTGTGTGTGTGCCTAGGTGCATTTGACTAATTTGCTGTAAAGTAACAATGACATGCTGCATCATTGACTTTAGACCAGGTTTTTGTTGGTCAATGGCGCGATCACTTTCCGATGCCTCAAAATAGCAATACACCCAGAATTATCCTGAACACACCTCCCTGTTAGACCCAGCACGCCCATGGGTGCAAATATGGGCGCAGGTGCATTTGCTATTTAAACGACGCGGGCGCCGGATGGGAAATTAACAACTGCGTTGGTCTTAAACTAGCAAAGACACCTGCGTTCAGGCTATGCGCTGCGTTGTGCTGGGTGCACGATAGGGCCCTTAGACTTTCCAGCATGACAATGACCCTAAGCACAAGGCCAAGTTGACATTATTTAGACCTTAATATCATCGAGCCACTCTGGGGCGTTTTAAGTTGATGCTAAAGGGGGCAATACACCATATTGAGAACAGAGGGTATGCAGATTTTTGAACAGGGGTAATTTCATTATTTTCTTTGTTGCCATGTTTTGTTTTGTGAATGTGCCATTCTGTTATGACCTACAGTTGAATATGAAAAAATAAGTTGTTTTGCCTTGCTCATTCATGTTTTCTTTAAAAATCGTACATCTAATACCAATTCTCCAGGGGTATACAAACTTTTTAGCAAAACTTTTTTTACCAAGGGAATGGATGCCCACCTTGCTTCATACTTTCCCTCTTCACTTCTCTTCTTATCTCATTTTCATACCAGGGAAAAGCCCCTACCTTTTGTTCACCAACCGCCACGAGATCCGCCGTGTGGACCCCGTGAAGAGAGACTATAGCCAAGTGTTGGCTACCCAGAAGAATGCCGTAGCGCTGGATGTAGACGTGGCCAACAACCGCCTGTTCTGGTGTGACCGCTTCCACCGCAACATCTACAGGTAGGCTATTACATGTTAACCTCTAAAGCATTAAGCCACTTCTTTTACAGGCATAAGTCTTTTACTTCAGACAATTCCTCTTGATATTGGTTATTATTGTTGATTCAGTTTGTAGTGTTTGCCAACATCCATTGTTTAGCAAAATATACCAGTACTGGACATGTTGACCTACAGGAAAAATTTATAGGAAATTCAGGAATGCTGGTTAAGGAATTCCAAGCAGTTTTATTCTCCGATACTGGATATGTCCTGCAAACTTTGAAAAGTTCTGGAAGTTCTTAAACCTACTTGATGCTGACTACTTGAAATGGGTATAATGTACAGTATGTATTCTTCACTTTGACGGATCTTTGTAATTCACCACTGATTTCATAATTTACCTCTTCATCTTTGTAACACTTGTCATTTTTTTGACAAATTGGTATTAGTGGAATGTAAAAGAAGCTGGTTGAAGTAGCTCATACATCTCCAATGTCATGAATAATTATTAGCTAACCTCTGGACAGCTAGCGTACCTGTCAGAGTTCCACTTCATCTACCGCACCTGTCTTTTTCTACCCCCCCATGGGCTTGGCTAATTGGGACAGTGCTCATTATGCAGATAGCATGTAACATGCTAATGTCCTTGCTATTCTACATTAGTAATGAAGATATATAAGGGGCAGTTATTAAAAAGCATTTAGGTTATTAAGTAGATAAATATCACGTTAGTGGTTGCATTGTTTCAAAGCACATACTCACATTTTGCCGAGCTCCCCACTTCTGACTGGAAAGCTTCAACAGGGGTCTTACAGGACACCAAGTGAAATGTTTTCCTGTTCAGAGGTGGTACCTCTATATCCACTCACCTTCAATGCCCCAGAGACGTTGCAGGACAGCTGCTCTTCTGACGACTCTGACCCTCACATGAACCCCCCCACACCCCGAAGAGAACATGTGGTTCTCTCCCCGTTCCTGGTTCCACCTGCCTCGTCCGCCACTGAGACTGACCTGCGACTTGCAGTTGTCTTTTGAAATCAATGTCCGTTTCAAAAATAACTAACAAGCTGCAGATGTCGGCTGAAGCATGAATCACCTTTACAGATAAATCCCAGTGCAAAGGTGGTGTGTTTTTTTTGGTTTGTTTAACACCTTTATTTTTCCAGAACATTTTCTCATAGCAACAGCATTGGGAGAAGTGGGGGGAGGTAATGAATGAGCCAATTGAAAGGATGATGTCCTTATGACTGCCCTGGGGCATTGGGAATTATTTTAGACCAGAGGGAAGAGTGCCCCCTACTGGCCCTCCAACACATCACTTCCATTGGCATTGATCTCCCGTCCAGGGACTAACCAGGCCTGATCCTGCTTAGCTTTAGAAGCAAACCAGCAGTGGAATACAGGGTGCTAGGCTGCTGGTCTATCTGCATTAAATCCACACCTTGGTGAATTTAAATGTAGCAACTTAGCTCAACAAACAAGTGTGTTTTACCCCCCTGCGTTCAGACCCCTTTTTCTGTGTTAGTCGGACGACACATGCCACGTTGGTACCATAACACTGGGAGATCTCTGAGACTATGAGTAGAAGCACAGCGCCTATTCACATCTACTGCTCCTTTGCTCATGAGTGCGTTTCACACCATTATAATTGGATTTTGTGGGTTTTAATGTCATACTTCACATAATGTTAGTGTCATCATCTTGAAATAACTGCATTGTGCTTTGTTGAAATGGCCCTCTATGGGAATGTTGCATTATTCATTGGGGACACCATGTTCATTTTTGCCTTGTATAGTGGCTTTCTTGTGTGTGTATATTTTACATTCACACCCAAAAGAACAACAATGGGAGGAAGAGTTTCATTTGCTTATATTTCGCATAATTTCGGAAATGTTATTGCATTTGGAGTCATTTTGCGGCACATCGGCCTTGGAGGGAGATTAACATATAGAAAGACAAGGTTGCGACAATTAACCGGGACTATTTAATTTGCAGTTATTGGCGAGATTTAAACAAATGCTATCTATTTGGGCCAATAGGAAATCAGTATAAGGTTTTCTGTTGTGACATCATGGTCTGCATACATTTTGTTTATATATATATATATATATGGTGTTTTTGCCACCACATGGATCCTTGCATTATTGGGGTGGCAGTGGCTCAGTGGGTCAAGTAGGTTGTCTAGCAACCGGAAGGTTGGTGGTTCGATCCCTGTGTCCTCCTGACCAAGTATCGAGGTGTCCATGAGCAAGACACCTAACCCCAGCTGCTCCCGACGAGCTGGCTGGCATGGCTGACACCGCCATCGGTGTGTGAATGTGTGACTGAATGGGTGAATGTGAGGCAATGTAAAGCGCTTTGGTGGCCATTGTTGGTTAGAAAAATGCACCTATATAAATGCAGTCCATTTACCATTATGTTTTTATGATTAAACACTTTACTGCATTTCCATCCTCCACAGTGCCATGATCCCGGAGGCAGGCGACCCGTCCCAGCAGGTGACCCTTGTAGACTCCGGCTCCCTGCTATCCCCTGAGGGCCTGGCTCTGGACTGGGTCCAGCACAACATCTACTGGACCGACTCGGGGCACAAGAGTGTTTCAGTGGCCTCCGCCTACGACGGCCTGAAACGGAGAGTACTGGTGGACACAGAGCTCAGCGAGCCTAGAGCAATCGCCCTGGACCCACAGTACGGGTACGTGCGGCTGCCGCTGTGGGTCACACTTTGCCTGGAAAGGACCAAAGTGTCTCTGTAGACACTCTGCAGGTTATCAACAGACTATCAGAAACAATATAACTAACTATCTATGACACCACTAACCTTAACCATATCATGCTTATCAACATACATTTTGTGATTATGAGAATAATCGATACGGCACCTACAGTTTATTTTGACTATATTTATAGATCACCTACAGATCATTGACTATAATCTAAAGAGCATCTACAGATTATTATGACTATAATCTATAGAGCACCTACAGATTATTATGACTATAATCTATAGAGCATATACAGATTATTATGACTATAATCTATAGAGCACCTACAGATTATTATGTCTATAAACTATAGAGCACCTACAGATTATTATGACTATAAACAATAGAGCACCTACAGATTATTATGACTATAAACAATAGAGCACCTACAGATTGTTATGACTATAAACTATAGAGCACATACAGATTATTATGACTATAAACTATAGAGCACCTACAGATTATTATGACTATAAACTATAGAGCACCTACAGATTATTATGACTATAAACAATAGAGCACCTACAGATTATTAAGACTATAATCTATAGAGCACCTACAGATTATTAAGAGTATAACCTATAGAGCACCTACAGATTTTTAAGAGTATAACCTATAGAGCACCTACAGATTGTTAAGAGTATAAACTATAGAGCACCTACAGATTATTAAGAGTATAACCTTTAGAGCACCTACAGATTATTGTAACTATAGATAGAACATCTACAGATGGTAGGACTGCCTCTGTGATGGTGTGTGTTCATGTTGACCTCTGAAATCACAGCAGTTTGGAAAAGACAACAGACCAGATGAACGTTATCCTCTGGGACCATGGCCACCAATGTGTTGAGCCCAGTTGGCTACAGACACGACTTCTAAAACAACCTGATGTCCACATAGAAATAAAATGTCTACAATGTTAATGCCACCAATGAGTCCAAGGGGTAACGCTGGTTATATTAATTTAGCTTCTCTTCCTTACTGGTGTCCCTGTCCTTGACATGAAAAGGTTCATGTACTGGTCTGACTGGGGCAGCCGGGCCAAGATCGAGAGAGCTGGAATGAACGGGGTGGACCGACAGGTTCTGGTGTCGGAGAACATCGAGTGGCCTAATGGCATCACACTGGGTAAGCTCCAACGGACATACGAGATCAAACACACACCACACACAGACGCAGCGTGAGGCACACGCACACTTTCTTCACACAACACCTTTATTAGTTAACAAATCTGATTTGTCTGCGATCAGAAAAAGAGGTCATCAACATGGGAGAATGTTTATATTTCAATATTTCTATATCCGATTTAGAACCACCTGTGGATGTGGCTTGATATAATACCATTTAATAAAAATGTTGCCTGTTCAAAATTCAGAAAACAAACTTTGTTTGAATCTGTTATGGTGTAAAAATAGGATGAGTCAGTACAGCCTGTGCGTGCCAGGCTATACACAATAACACATTACAATCCTAACTTCTATTGAGGTATTGTTTCAGGTATTCTCCTGTTGACATCAAAGCATGAAGTACGCTTTTAGCTTAATGCTTTAAATGTGATTATTGTGTAGCAAATAAAAGTACAGTATTTGCTGACATGCTTTAGATTTAACAATTAAATATTCATCTTCTAGACAATTTTTAAATAGTGTTTTCATTCATAGCAGTGTTATTTATTATTTATTCTGATTGTGCTTTGGTTTATTTTCATTTTAACAAAGGTCACGTTAGTTTCAGAAGTCTGCATTTACAAAACACAGAATCTCCAAAGATCTGTGTTTGAAAGATGTTACCAGCCATCTAATTTAATAAATGAACGTGGGTGTACTCGCTGCTCTAGAATGCAGGAAATTGACCTATAGAATGCAGTCTGAAAATTAAATTTGTATTTATAAATAACAAGTTACAGTAATAAAATCTGAAGGATATTGTAGTGATTGTTCTCAACACATCGGTCATTATTCATTGAGTAATTAGAATATATTTAGTTTCAAATTTGTCATACTTGTATGCCTGTATACAGTACGTATTCTGAGCATTATTGAACAATTCGAGCACTTCAGTGTATTTATGATGTTCCATCAATCAGACTCGCATATTGTGTATAGTTTAAAACAAAGACTGCTAAAAAGACAGATTCACAACTTATTTTAAAACTCAGTACATTCCTGTCGGCCAGAACTTAACATACATTTTTTAAATAATTTTTTATAAATATGTTTTTAGGAATAATACAGTGACAATATATCCAATTTATGATATTGCACATTATAAATTTGTCCATAATATGCATTTGTTGTTAGTTAAAGTAAAATGTTGATTTGGCTATTTTACCATTTTCTGTATTTTGTAATGTTTTCAACCCCTGGATCCAATATGCTAGTTCCTAACATTTACTAGTCATAAAACATAGTTTGTGATTTTTTATCTTTCGAAAAAGTGACATAGTACAGGTTTAAGACTGACAGGTTTGGCAAATCACGAAATCCTGTCAAATTGGAATGGGCAGTAGGTCAGACCAATCAAAAACCAGTACCTAGTGAAAATATGGGACAAAACATGTTTTTTTCAAAATAAGTCGGGACAAAAACATTTCACGTCTAGTCACCGTAGCAATACAGTTAGTTTTCAGAACACAAAAATATTTTTCAATAATAAAAAATGCAAATTTCTGCATCAATGCGGCCTCTGCTTAGTTGACACTTGTTTGTAACATAATGTTCTTTGACTTTTACAGTGAATAACTTGTTTTTTAAATTAGGCTGAGGCATTATTTACTGATTCACTGGCAAACGAAATTCTAATGTGTGTTTGTGTGTGTCAGATGTAGCCAACCGCCGTCTCTACTGGGTGGACTCCAAGCTGCACCTCATCTCCAGCGTAGACCTGAACGGTGCTCATCGTCGGACACACCTGTCTTCCTCAGAGAGACTTGGACACCCCTACTCCCTGGCTGTGTTTGAGGTAACACAGTGTTTGTGTGTCTAAATGTGTGTGTTTACTGGATGGTTCGCTCTAATGGAAACATGTTGCCAGCGATGGGCTGAGGCAGGGTTCAACATTAACGATGGCCTGTGGCCAGTAAGAACTAACGTCGGGCCAGTAAACAATGCTAGTCACTTGCCTTCCTTCCGATCTTTTTAGGAATTTAGCAAGGGCAAATAAAGAAATCAGATTTGACTGTCTTTTCAAACCCTAATGGATCAGCCAATCAGAGGCTTTCTTGTTAGAAATTACCTTCCCTCTCCAAATGATGCACCCAGCACGCATGTCATGGCCATATTTGTTGTTGTTGATTATGTGATTGATGTAATGTGTCCAGACTCTTGAAGAAATACACTTTGCCATCGATAAAGGCCCTCTCACAAATAGTTTTGCTAAAGCTATACTCGAAGTGTCATGACATGATTGCAGACACTTTGAATTCCATGAAAAAGTTGTTTAAATAATTTTGATACACTTGTATATTATTCTATATAGTTTAAAGTCCCCAAGAAGAAATTACTAATTATTATTTCCCTCATCATTTCAATACCATTAGAGATATCAAGTTATATTTGGGGTCAGCATTGTTTAGTAGGCAAAGTCGCTGCATTGCAGGATGATGGTCATGAGTTCGAGCCTGACTACGGGTTCTTTGAATTTGAGAGGGAATTGGGAATGGACGAAAATCTGGAAAAATCACAAAGAACAAAGAGATGTCAAATTATCCTGAGAATATATTTTGTTTATATTGCCCAATGCTAGGACACATGTACTGCAGTAATTATTGTGCTTTACCAACTAATTGCATCTGGGTTTATCCATTTTGGGAAGTTCCTAAATAAAACCTAAATAACCAGGTAATGGGAGTTTAACTAACTGGTTACCATAATTAATCATTTTCTATTCTTTCTATTTATATCATAGATCACTGGTTACTAATGAACTCGTTATTGGTCATTTTGTTCTTAATCAAGAACTTCCCAAAACTTGTGAACTCAGCCACACTTAGTTCAGAATGCACAAGATTTACCTCTGTACATGTGTCTTAGGGCTGGGCAATGTTAACTAAATATAGTTTTTACAACTAACCTACCATGTTGTGAAGAGGGGAAAATAAATTAAAATATGTTGTTTTTTGGTTACACACACACACACACACACAATAAACCATGTGTCACAATGTCCTTGTAATGCGGGAGTGAATAGAGACAAATGCGAGGAGAGAACTTGAAAATAAACTATGATATATTGAAGAAAACACTTTTCAAAAGAATACTACCTCAAGGGGCTTAAACGTAAATGCATAACACATATACGGAAGTCAACAGGTAACAATATCCACAATGAGCGACAGCTGCCTGTACTCACACACAAAAATAAATAGGAGAATAATTATTGAGTGCAGGCAGCTGCAAAGTTAATTACAGAGAAAGATAACATGTGACTTGAACTAAAGCAGGAACATAAATAAACAGGACACATGGGGATGAAATAAAAACAATACTAACAGCGGAGCTACTTAAACACACATGAATGAATCCCTTAGGGGGGATCGTTACCCCCTGCATTTATGTAAAGAAACACAGATTTTTTTTTCCAAATTTAATTTGGGCCAGTAATAATTCAGTCTGGGCCAGTAAATTGTAGACCAACTGGCCCGAAAGGGAGAAAAAAGTTAACGTTGGACCCTGGCTGAGGAGGAATGAGCTAGGCGTCTGTGGACACACTTCTAACGAGCTGAGTGAGGATTTAACGAGCTGAGTCACATAGACCACCTTCATGTAATATCACACATCTTCTCATTTAGCTACAGGACCACAGTTGCAGGCTCCCTGATTAAAATCTGTCTGTTTTACCGTCCCCACTTGAAAACCCTTGTGGGCATGATCTGCATCTAATGAAATGAAAAACAATGAATGAAAGAGGTGCTACACCATTTAATGTTACTATTGTGTTTACTCTGTGACTGCTGTGTGTTTTCTCTGTGACTGCTGTGTGTTTACTCTGTGACTGCTGTGTGTTTACTCTGTGACTGCTGTGTGTTTACTCTGTGACTGCTGTGTATTTAGTCTGTGACTGCTGTGTGTTTAGTCTGTGACTGCTGTGTGTTTAGTCTGTGACTGCTGTGTGTTTAGTCTGTGACTGCTGTGTGTTTAGTCTGTGACTGCTGTGTGTTTACTCTGTGACTGCTGTGTGTTTACTCTGTGACTGCTGTGTCTTTACTCTGTGACTGCCTGTATTTAGTGTGTGACTGCTGTGTATTTAGTGTGTGACTGCTGTGTGTTTAGTCTGTGACTGCTGTGTGTTTAGTCTGTGACTGCTGTGTGTTTAGTCTGTGACTGCTGTGTGTTTAGTCTGTGACTGCTGTGTGTTTAGTCTGTGACTGCTGTGTGTTTAGTCTGTGACTGCTGTGTGTTTACTCTGTGACTCCTGTGTGTTTACTCTGTGACTCCTGTGTATTTAGTCTGTGACTCCTGTGTATTTAGTCTGTGACTGCTGTGTGCTTAGAGCTCCCCTCCGATATTACCGACTGTTTAAATGAAAGAGAGAATT